>PVJN01006527.1:0-74938 GCA_004026805.1 Lasiurus borealis
TTAGAAATAGCGATGAGAGAGACATCTATCAGCTGCCTCCTGCACACCTCCTACTGGGGATGTGCCCTCAACCAAGGTAGATGCCCTTGATCAGAATCAAACCTGGGACCTTTCAGTCCGCAGTCCAACGCTCTATCCACTGAGCCAAACCAGTTTCGGCTTCCCCATTTCTTATAGGCACAAAAGATCCTCCATAACCTGGCTTATTTCTTTTGTTGTTTTGTTTTGGTTTTTATTTTTACTTACTTTTTTCTTCTTTTTTAAATAATCTTTATTGTTCAGATTATTACAGATGTTCCTCTTCCCTCCCCCATGCTTACCTCCCCTTCATCCAATTCCTTTCCCTCTCCCCCTACTCTTCCCCACCTCCCACCACTGTCCTTATCCATAGGTGTAAGATTTTGTCCAATCTCTTCCTGTACCCCTCACATCCCCTTCCCCCCCGAGAATTGTCAGTCCACTCCCTTTCCATGCCCCTAATTCTATTATATTCACCAGTTTATTCTGTTCATCAGATTTTTTATTCATTTGATTTTTAGATTCACTTGTTGATAGATATGTATTTGTTGTCACTTTGTTGTTCATAATTTTTATCTTTACCTTTTTCTTCTTCTTCCTCTTCTTAAAGAATACCCTTCAGCATTTCATATAATCCTCACTTGGTGATGATGAACTCCTTTAGCTTTTTATTATCTGTGAAGCTCTTTATCTGACCTTCAATTCTAAATGATAGCTTTGCAGGATATAGTAATCTTGATTGTAGGTTCTTACTGTTCATCACTTTGAATATTTCTTGCCACTCCCATCTGGCCTGCATAGTTTCTGTTGAGAAATCAGCTGATAATCATATGGGTGTTCCATTTTAGGTAATTAACTGTTTTTCTCTTGCTGCTTTTAATATTCTTTCTTTATCTTTTGCCCTTAGCATTTTAATTATGATGTGTCTTGGTGTGGTCCTCTTTGGATTCCTCTTGTTTGGGGTTCTCTGTGCTTCCTGGGCTTGTAAGTCTATTTCTTTCACCAGGTAGGAAAAGTTTTCAGTTATTATTTCTTCAAATAGGTTTTCAGTATCTTGCGCTCTCTCTTCTAGCACCCCGCTAATTCTGGTGTTGGTATGCTTGAAGTTGTCCCAGAGACTATTTTCATATATTTGGATTCTTTTTGTCTTTCTGGTGGGTGTTTTATGCTTCTTCATATTTCATATCTTTGGTTTGATTCTTGGGGTCCTCTGGTCTACTGTTGAATTTCTGTATATTATTCTTTATTTAGACAGTGTATGCTTAATTTCTGACTGGTCCTTTTCCTTTTTTTTTTTTTTTTTTTTGGCCTTCTCATTAAGATCCTTGAAGGTCTCACTAAGTTTCTCAGAAGTTTCTAGAAGATTCTTGAGTAACCTTATAACTATGGTTTTGAACTCTATGTCCAGTAGTTTGCTTTTCTCCATTTCTTTAATTTGTGACATGTTTCTTCGTTTCTGCATTTTGGCTGCTTCCTTGTGTTGATGGAGTGGCTTTGTTTGGTAGGTGACTTATAGAGCCCAGTGGCTCAGCCTCCCCAATCATCTGAGGTGGACACTCTTGGTGCACCTCTTTTCGGGCTGTGTGTATAGTCTTGTTGTAGTTAAGCCTTGATTGTTGTTGGTATCACTGGGAGGAATTGACCTCCAGGCCAATTGGATGTGAGGATTAGCTGTGTCTATTAATGGAAGAACTGCTGTGCTGGAGACACCCTTATGGGGCAGGACTTGCTTCAGTGGGGCTTTGGTGCTCACTGAGTCTGCCTCTTGAGTGTGTTATTTATGGAGGTGAGGAGTTGAAATCTGGTGTCATCTCACACTGACCACTAGGTACACTGGCTCCTGGATCTCCCAAGATGGCAAGTCAGCTACTACCTGAGGCCACCCAGCAGGAGCTACGGAAGATCTGCAGATTTCTTCTCCTTGTTTGGGTTTTGTTTGTTTTTTTAATATATTTTATTGATTTTTTACAGAGAGGAAGAGAGAGGGATAGAGAGTTAGAAACATCAATGAGAGAGAGACATCGATCAGCCGCCTCCTGCATGCCCCCTGCAGGGGATGTGCCTGCAACCAGGATACATGCCCTTGACCGGAATTGAACCTGGAACCTTCCAGTCCGCAGGCTGACGCTCTCTCCACTGAGCCAAACCGGTTTCGGCTGTTTGGGGTTTTGAAGTTTTGTTGTTGTCTGACCCAGTTGCAGTTTGTTAGGTTAAGCTTCCAAAGGGCAGGCCATTCATATGCAAAAGCTGCTGTGTACAATTTGGGCGGGTTTGTAAATTGGGCAGGGCGGGGTCTCGGAATCACTAGAGCATGGCAAATAGCCATGGCTGTCAGCCCTCTCTGTGTCTCCGTGTTTCCGTGTCCCCGCATCCCACACCCAGCACAGTAAACAATGATTCTTGTGCTCTGCAAGAAAGCCACTTTCCAACCTCATGCCAAACAGTCCAGCTTCTCCCCATAGGAGTCTAGGTCCCCAGTCTCTCCAGAAACTGGAGTTCAGAGCAGCAGGGAGCTTGTATCTCCTTCCCTAATGAAAAAAACAGTGCATCCAGTTGCCAGCCCGATTCACCCACCTCCATACCTCTGCTTTTCCACACCTCTGCACATCCTACCTGATCTCAATGTGCTTTTTTCTTTCTTTCTAGTTGTAGAACTTCTACTCAGCCAGCTTTCCTGTGGTTCTGGGTGATAGTTGTTTTGTCTTTTAGTTGCAGTTTTGGTGTGGTTGTGAGAGGCATCACGTACAGGTGTATACTTTATACCACCATCTTGGTTTCTCCTTATTATAAAATTTTTAAAAAATCTTTATTGTTGAAAGTATTACACATGTTCCCTATTTTTTACCTGCTTATGCCTATTTCCTCAGCCTCAACTCTTTCGAAAATATATATATTTTATTGATTTTTTTACAGAGAGGAAGGGAGAGAGATAGTTAGAAACATCAATGAGAGAGAAACATCGATCAGCTGCCTCTTGCACACCCCCTACTGGAGATGTGCCCACAACCAAGATACTTGCCCTTGACCAGAATCAAACCTGGGACCCTTCAGTCCACAGGCTGATGCTCTATCCACTGAGCCAAACCAGTTTAGGTAGCCTCAAATCTTGTCATTCTCCCACAAACTCTGTTCTTCACCACACACACTGGTTTAGAAGTCTGAACATACAGCCCCTTCCACCTTTGGCTAAAAGATCACTAAAGACAGCTAGAGTCAAAACTAGTTATTCATTCCACTACCATTTATTTTTAGTTTTAAATATTCCTGCTTTTATTTTGAATTGTCAGATATAGATATAGATAGGTAGGTAGGTAGATGATAGATTAGATAGGTAGGTAGATATAGATATTCTAATAGTATAAGACTTATTTTAAGAAATTGACTGGTGATTATGGAGTCTGACAAGTCCAAAATTTGTAGGCCAGCAGACTGGAGACTCAGAAAGAATTGATGTTGTTCAAGTCTAACGGTCATTTTCTGGCAAATTCCCTCTTGTTTGAAGGAGTTCAGTCTTTTGTCCTATTCAGGCATTCAACTGATTGAATGAGACCCACCCATATTATGGAGGACAATCTGCTTTACTCAAAGTTCATATTAATCTCACCCAAAAATATCCTCACAAAAACATCTAGAGCAGCACTTGACCAAATATCTGGGCACCATCACTCAGCCAAGGTGACATAAAATTAACCATCCCAGTTCCTATGGATGATAACTTTTTAAAAATCAAACAGAATCCCTCCCCCCAGGGACTCGCGATACAGGGTGAGGAATTGAAGCCTTATAGGCCCTTTTAGAGATAATCTAGTCCCTTTTCCTGAAGAGTCTTCAGCAGTTGAGTATCTTGCCCAAGAGCATAGAGTCTGAAAATTGTTTTAGGTTGAACCATTATAAGTTGGGGACCATATGTAGTACTCCCTGAGCATAGGAATTTTTCTCTCTTTGACATACCCTGTGCTTGCATAGTGCTTTCATGAAACAAGAATTCAAGAAATATTTTGTTAAATTATTTAAAGTCTCCATATATATCTCCTCACCATCTGGCTGTTCCAGAGTTAATGTAATTTTATAATAAACTAGAGGCCTGGTGGATGTGTTGTGGGGTGATGAGCTGACCACGAGAGACAGAGATCAAAATTTATGAGCTTTTATTAAGCTGGCCAGCGACTACAGTTGCACCACTTCACCACAGCAAAGGCTGAACTGCAGTCCAGACCACAGGTGTTACAGCAAATTTATACTCAGAAACCACAAGGGGGAGTTAGGACTCTTACAATGACAATGTAAAGGTTACAAAAGTTATTTCAGCCGTTTCCAAGAAACTCAGGGCACAGGTACAACACCTGGGCACACTTGGCCAGAGCATGAACCACCCTCTCCCCCCAAACTGCAACGGACCCATTGTTCAGTGACCTACTCCATCTTCTTCTGTCCTAACACACCCTGCCTTCTGGGGCAATGGAGGAGCTATGCAATGTTTTCAGCCCAGAACATTATGTTTGCAGCCCAGAACACATAAAATTCGTGCGTGGGGGGTGGGGGGGGAGACGGGGTGTCCCTCAGCCCAGCCTGACCCTCTCCAATCTGGGACCCCTCAAGGGATGTCTGACTGCACTACTGAGATCAAGTCTAAACGGGCAATTGGACATCACTCTCACAATCCAGGACTGCTGTGCCTACCTGCCTTCCTGATTGCCCCTAATTGCTTCTGCCTGCCAGCCTGATCACCCCCTAACCACTCCCCTGCCAGCATGATTGATGCCTAACTGCTCCGCTGTCAGCTTGTTTTACCCTAACTGCCCTCCCCTGCAGGCCTGGTCAACCCTAATTGTCCTACCCTGCTGGCCATCTTGTGTACACATGGGGGCAGGATCTTTGACCACATAGGGCAGCCATCTTGTGTGTTGAAGTGATGGTCAATCTGCATATTACTCTTTTATTAGATAGGATAGAGGACTGGTGCATGGGTGGGGCCAGCTGGTTTGCCCTGAAGGGTGTCCAGGATCAGGGTGGGGGTTCCTTTGGGACACGGGGCCTGTGGTGGTTTGCAGGCTGGCCACATACCCCGATGACCCAAGCGGAGGCCCTGGTATCTGGGATTTATTTATCTTCTACAATTGAAACTTTATAGCCTTGAGCAAAGCTAAGCTCCTACTCACTCCTTGGCCATAGCCATTTTTGTTGGGATTTATTTATCTTCTATAATTGAAACTTTGTAGCCTTGAGTGGAGGCCTGGGCCCATCAGGGTGTGCGGAAAGCTTGGCTTCCTCCATTGCCAGGGAAACCCAAGCATCATGCTTGCTCTGTGGCCACAGCCATCTTGGTTGGTTAATTTCCATACTCGCTCCTGATCAGCTGCTGGGTGTGGCTTGTGGGTATGGTAGAATGATGGTTACTTTGCATATTATTCTTTTATTAAATAAGACTAGTAATCTATTAAGCAAAATGCTTCCTAAGTTTCCTGACCCACTCCAGCAAATAATCAAACCCCAGAAAGAGGTATCACCAATAACTCAGAAGCACAGCTAATAACTTGTACTTTCCACTGGCTTCACAGTTAGGGGTGGAGCAGTCTTGTGGAACTGAGCCCTGAATCTATGGGATCTGCTGCTATGGTCAGTAGTGCCAGAACTGAGTTAAATCATAGGCCACCCAGGTGGTGTCACAATTGCTTCACAGATGGAAAACCTACACATCTGGTATCAGAGTGGAGCAGTGTTGTAGTAGAATATTAAGAATAGAGAAAACAAAAAGTGTTTGTGATTTTTTTTCCTTTACAGAGTGAGGCAAAACTGAGCTTACAGTTCATGTGGAAAATAATACAATAATTAATAAATAATAATACAAGAATAAACTGTTTCACATACTCACAACTGTAAACCTATTTTTGCCCCATCCTCTATAATACAATTTCCCAGTGCCTTTTGATCTCTGTCTACAATTGATGAACAAACAATTGTGTGCTAGTTTTGTAGAATTATGAAGGACTGCCCCCTCGCCAACACCACTGGGAACTCAAGATATTATGGCATCACTGTTTGGGTTTTAAGGAGAGGGGTCTGAAGACTAACCTAATTTCCTGTAATACTAAAGTCCAGATGAGTGACTTGCCCATGGTCACTCAGGAAGTGGTTAAATGGGATAATACTTGCAAAGTGCCTGCAACGTGCCTGGCACACGGTGCTGATTGTGGGTTATGATGAGAAGTGAGAGCCATTCAACTGTTCTAGCTGAGGCTCTTAGCTTTCCACACACTCCATGCCTCTCAATCATACCAACTCCTGTGATTTGACTGTTAAGTATGACTTTGTAAGGAACGTCCCTTAACTTTGAGTACAGTTTTAACTTACATTCTTGGATTTGGCTGCTTAAAAAAAGGAAACCCCAGGAGAACCAAGATGGTGGCATAAGGTATACACCTGTAAGTGCTGCTTCTGACAACCATACCAAAACGACAACTAAAGACAAAACAACTATCCCCCAGAACCATGGGAAAGCTCGCAGAGTGGAAGTTCTACAACTAGAAGGAAAGTGCATTGAGACCTGGTAGGACGTGCAGAGGCTCAGAAAGGCAGAGGTACAGAGAAGTGCATGAATCGGGGTGGCGTGCACTATTGTTTTTCAATTGGGACGGAGTTACAAGTTTCCTGCGAGATTCTGGGGACCCAGACTCATATAGGGAGAAACTGGACTGTCTGCCATCCGGTTGGAAAGGGAGGGTGGCCTTCTCACAGAGGTGCGCAACGAAATCATTGTTTATTGCGCTGGGGCCTCGGGATACAGAAACGGAACAGAATGCACCAGAAAGGGCTGAATGGCAGCCATGGCTGTTTGCCAAGCCCTAGCCTAGTGATTCCCTGAGACCCCACCCCACCCAATTTACAAACCCACCAAGCTGTGCTCAGCAACTTTTGCATATGAATGGCCTGCCCTCTGGCAGCTTAACCTAACAAATTGCAACTGGGTCAGGCAACTCCAAAACTTCCAAACTCCAAGCAAAGAGGAGAAATCTCTGTATCTCTCTATAGCTCCTGCTGGGTGACCTCAGGCAGTGGCTGACTTGCACCTCCTTGGATATACAGGAACCAGTGTACCTAGAGGTCAGTGTGAGATGACACCAGATTTCAACTCCTCACATACATAAGTGACACACTCAAGAGGCAGACTCAGTGAGCACCAAAGCCCCTCTGAAGCAAGTCCTGCCCCTAGGGGTGTCTCCAGCACAGCAGTTCTTCCATTAATAGACACAGCTAATCCTCACAGTCAATTGGCCTGGAGGTCAATTCCTCCCAGTGTACCAATAGAAATCAAGGCTTATCTACAACAAGACAGAGTACCCAGCCCACAAAGGGTTGCACCAAGAGTGTCCATCTCAGGTGATTGGGGAGGCAGAGCTACTAGGCCATAAAGGACAACTAGCACACAAAGCCACTTCATCAACACCGGGAAGCAGCCAAATATGGAGACAAAGAAACGTGTCACGAATGAAAGAAATGGAGGAAAGCAAACTACTGGCTGGACATAGAGTTCAAAACCACATTTATAAGGTTATTCAAGAATCTTCTACAAATCGCTAAGAAAATTAGTGAGACTTCTGAGAAACTTAGTGAGACCTTCAAGGATTGTAATGAGAATGCCAAAACAAAAAACAAACAAACAAAAATGAAGAAGATCAGTCAGAAATTAAGTATATACTGTCTGAAATAAAGAATAATACACAGAAATCCAACAGCAGACTAGAGGACCCCAAGAATCAAACCAAAGATCTGAAATACGAGGAAGCAAAAAAACACCCAACCAGAAAAACAAAACAAAAAAGAGTCCAAAAATGTGAAGACAGTGTAAGGAGCCTCTGGAGGAATTGACCTCCAGGCCAATTGACTGTGAGAATTAGCTGTGTCTATTAATGGAAGAACTGCTGTGCTGGAGACACCCCTAGGGGCAGGACTTGCTTCAGAGGGGCTTTGGTGCTCACTGAGTCTGCCTCTTGAGTGTGTCACTTATGTATGTGAGGAGTTGAAATCTGGTGTCATCTCACACTGACCTCTAGGTACACTGGTTCCTGGATATCCATGGAGGTAAAGTCAGCCACTGCCTGAGGCCACCCAGCAGGAGCTACAGGGAGATATAGAGATTTCTCCTCTTTGCTTGGAGTTTGGAAGTTTTGGAGTTGCCTGACCCAGTTGCAATTTGTTAGGTTAAGCTGCCAGAGGGCAGGCCATTCATATGCAAAAGTTGCTGAGCACAGCTTGGTGGGTTTGTAAATTGGGTGGGGTGGGGTCTCAGGGAATTATTAGGCTAGGGCTTGGCAAGCATACCAACATCAGAATTATGGGGGTGCCAGAAGAAGAGCGAGAGCAAGATACTGAAACCTATTTGAAGAAATAATGACTGAAAACTTTCCCCACCTGGTGAAAGAAATGGACTTACAAGTCCAGGAAGCACAGAGAACCCCAAACAAAAGGAATCCAAAGATGCAAGACATCATAATTAAAATGCCAAGGGTAAAAGACAAAGAGAGAATCTTGAAAGTGGCAAGAGAAAAACAGTTCATTACCTACAAAGGAGCACCCATATGACTGTCAGCTGATTTCTCAACAGAAATGATGCAGGCCAGAAGGGAGTGGCAGGAAATATTCAAAGTGATGAATAGCAAGGATCTACAACCAAGATTACTCTATCCAGCAAAGTTATCATTCAGAATTGAGGGCAGATAAAGAGCTTCACAGACAAGAAAAAGCTAAAGGAGTTCATCAACTCCAAACCAGTATTATATGAAATGCTGAAAAGTACTCTTTAAGAAGAGGAAGAAGAAAAAGGTAAAGATAAAAATTTATGAACAACAAAGTGATAATAAATACATATCTATCAACAGGTGAATCTAAAAATCAAGTGAATAAAAAATCCGATGAACAGAATAAACTGGTGAATAGAATAGAATTAGGGGAATAGAAAAGGAAAGGACTGACAATTCACAGGGGAAGGAGGTGTGAGGGGTACAGGAAGAGACTGGACAAAATATTACACCTATGGGTGCCGACAGTGGCAGAGGGTAAGGTCATGGGTTGGGTGGAGGGGAATCAGGTGGAGGGAAGCTATGGGGGGAGGGCGCGGTAGGAGGAAGAGGAACATCTGTAATAAACTGAACAATAAAGATTAAAAAAATAAAAAAAGGAAGCCGAAACAGGTTTGGCTCAGTGGATAGAGCATTGGTCTGGGGACTGAAGGGTCCCAGGTTCGATTCCAGTCAAGGGCATGTATCTACATCCTCATTGGGGGGGGTGTAGGAGGCGGCTCGATGTTTCTAGCTCTCTATCCTTCTATCCTTCTCCTTTCTCTCTGTAAAAAAAAAAAAAAATCAATAAAATATATTTTTTTTTAAAAAAAAAAGGAAACCCCTGTCTTCAAATCAACATTTGGGGTTCAGTGGGTTTAATGCGTGGGCTTTCTGTTTGTTTGCTTTGCTATAACCATTTCGAACAAATAAACACTATCCTTTCGTATTCACTGAGAAAGCTGATAGCAGGAATTCCTTTTACGCCGAGTACCTGGGGGACCCCCTTGCAGGGTAAAGTGACCAACATAACTCTTACCTCACGTCACTCAAAAGGCTCCCGCCCGCCCCTGCCCAGACGGGACCGACTCGACGGCCTCTCGCTGACGTCACCACGCACGCCGACCCGTGACCCGACGCCGGGGGATGACGTCAGGCCCGTGCGGACCACGCTTCCCCACGCCATGCTGGGCGCCCGTGGCGCGGGGCTCGCGTGGGGCCTGCGGGGGGCCGTGGCGCGGGCGTGGCCGTGGGGCGCGCGCGGCCGCTCCCTGGCCCTGGCGCGCGCGACTGGGGCGCCCCGCCCGGGGGACCCCCCGTCCTGCGCGGGGCCGGGGCCGGGTCCGCTCCGGCGTCGGCTCAGCCTGTCGGCCGCGGCGGTGGTGGACTCGGCGCCCCGCCCGCTGCAGCCCTACCTGCGCCTCATGCGGCTGGACAAGCCCATAGGTGAGTGCGGGCGGACGCGCGCGCGGGCGGGCGGCGCGGGGCTGGGAAGGCAGCTCCTGCGCCGGGGCGTGGCCGCCAGGCGCGGGGGATCCTGAGACGCCCGAACCCCGCGACCTCAGAGGGGCGTGACCTGCCTGCCTTCATGCCCCTCCGAACCCCGAGCGCCTGAGCCGGGCCCAGGGGTTCGCTCATTCCCGGGCCCCTGTTCAAGGAGCGAGCGGAGCGGACGTCCCGGGCCGCGTCCCCGCCGCCCCGCACAGGTTTGCAGGGTGGTAGCACCTGCGCGTTGCTTTTGTTTGATCCTGTTATGCCCAGAGTTCGGGGTCCCCAATAATCCACCACTAAGGAGCCTTTTCCGATGCAAAAGCAAAGAGTCTTTATTCAAACCCGGGTTTGGCTCTCAGCCTCTTTCTGGCGCAGCAGCGAGGCGAGAGAGTGAGCCAGGCGGGAACAATGAGTTTTATGGGGTAGGATAATTAGGGGGCTTGGGAAAGTGATGAGGGTTACAGAGATTGGTCACTTGAATTAGGGTCTTGCTGTGGTTTAGCATAATTAGGACCCTCGCTGTGTTCCTGGAGCTTCATTGGTCCATTTGGGTGGGGGTCGGGGAAGCTAGGACATTGCTGGGGCACCTGTGGCCCCTCCCAGAAAAGGGAGGGGGTTTAGGCAGGGGTCCCAGCCCTACAGGACAAGGTGGAGGGGAGTTCATTTCCTTTCAATCCATCTCTTAATTTGTAAGGCTCCCCAAGCAGATAAGCCAGTAAAGATGTTGAAGGACGAAGGCTCTTCCGCAGAAGCCGCAACAGGTGGAGGTAGAGTTTTGATGCTGGGGTTCCAGCTCTTTGTCCTACACCACCCTTGACACAGACTTAATTCGTGTGGGCCCGCTGCTGTGGCTCAGTGGTTGAGCGGGGACCCATGCACCCAAGAGGTCGCTGGTCTGCTTCCCGGGCAGGGCACAGGCCTGGGGTGTGTATTCCATCTCCTGTGGGAGGAAGGGGGGGGGGCGGGGTGCAGGAGGCAGCTGACAGATGATTCTCATCGATGGTTCTATCTCTCTATCCCTCCCTAAATTCAATTAAAAAAAATGTTTTTTAAAAGATTTAATTCATCTGAATGCAGTGCGTACTGCACTTAGGAACGAACAGCCTATCAGCTCGCAATCGCCTATGAGGATTTCCCTGCCTTTCCTGTTTAAAATGCCACCCACTAGCTCACTCTACCCCTTCACCCTATTTTTTGTTTTTGTAGTATTCTCCATTAACAAAGCCTTATGCATTTATTGGTTTATTGACTTCCCTAGTGTAAGCTCCAGGCATGATTTTCCTGGTGCAAATTAGAACTGCAGGTTCCACTTAAAAAATAGTTCTAGAGAAAGATGTGTAACCATCTATAGCATTTGGGGTCAAGGACAAAATTTTCTTAGCCTGAAGTCCTTATTATAGGTGACATTTTCCCTTATTAATATAAATCTGCAGGTGGCCCTTACAAAAGAGGAGGGTTCCTATAGTGAAGGAGAAAATCAGACCTCCTGTTTGATATTTGCTACTAGTAAGTGAAATGACACCAGATACTACAGTATATTAAACTTCAAAGTCCATTTTTGTCATCTATAATGAGAGTAAATATATCTACCTTTCAGCATTGTTATGAGAAGACGATATTGGTGATGAAAACACAAACAATATTACAAAATACCTAGTGCTTACTATGTGCCAGGTGCTGACACATAATACTTGATTCTCGCAACAAACCTGTAAGATAGGTACTAATCTTATTATACCCAGGTACATTTCAGGAAGAAAAAAAAAAGTTTACTATAGAAAAAGGAAAACCTCTCTGGGAGGTTAAATAAAATGGTCAAGTGTTGGCAGGTGATGGAAAGACAAAAGAGCCTAATGGACTCTTACAAGAGTCATTCACAAATTACATCTTATCTTTAAGACAACATCATCACCCATAAATGCAGTAAAAAATTACACCACCAAGTTAATGGAAGAGTGCCACCTGCTGAAACTTCTTAAAATAATATAGTTTGTGACCCATTTGAAAGAATAATCCATTCTGAAAAACCATAAAACACATTTCATTTGTGAAGAGTAACAGGATCAAGCGTCAACAAAGTAAAACAATGAACATAAAAAATTACCCCACAAAAGAATTTCAACAAAGAAATATCAAACCTGGATTCTACCACTACCAACTTAATGTTATTGGCATACACATAGGGGCTCAAATAATGTTTGTTGAATGAACTGTAACACAAAGAACTACTAATAAGTTATCTTAAAATCTTGCAATCATCACCTTATTTAGAACTGAAGCATACAGGCTGGTCTCTTCTCAATATACTGTACATATAAGTATTACCCGAACTTCTCCATTCCCACTCCTCAAGTAATAATGGCTAATTATATTGGGCACTGTTCTAAAGGAATGAGAGATAGAGAAAGAGAGAGAAACATCAACAATGAGAGAGAATCATTGATCAGCTGCCTCCCACATGCCACTACTGGGGATCGAGCCCACAACCTGGCATGTGCCCTAACTGGGCATGGAACCATGACTTTCCAGGTTCATAGGTGTACTCTCAACCACTGAGCCACGCTGGTTGGCAGAATCTGATCTTTCTTTAATCACATGTCTTGTTTCTCTTATATTGTTAAATTTAGGAGGGGAACTCAGAATTTGTCTTCAAAGTACCATATCTAAATTTCTTTCGAAAGTAAGAAAACTATTAAAATTCATGTGTAAAATCTCTTTTTCATATAACCCCTTATTTATGGTTTAACTTTCTGCAGTTTCAGTTACCCACAGTCAACTATGGTCTGAAAATATCAATAGAAAATTTCAGCCCTGGCCAGTGTGGGTCAATTGGTTGGGCACTATCCCATGTACCAAAGGGTTGCTGGTAATGCATGCATATGATACAAAATTCTGAAGGTATAGAAGTGTAGAGTGAAAACTAAGTCTTTTAGCCAATCACTTCCCTCCCCCAAGACGAGTTTCTAATCTAGCCTTCTGACATGGTCTATGATTATACTAACATTCAATTGTATGTATTTATTTTATATGTGTGTGTGTGCATGTATACACACACATATATTGAAAATTTTCAGGTTGTCCTTAAGGATTGGACCATTTTCTAACTTCATCAGAAATACAGCATTTGACTCTCCAGGTATATTGTCAGACTTTGGGTTTTGCCATTCTGATGGATGAAAAATGTTACATCAGTGTAATTTATATATATTTCTCAAAGTTCATTATCTTTTTATATGTATAAGAGCCATTTGTATTTCTTTTTTTTTGAATAGTCCTTTGTGATATGAGTTGCAAATTAATCATCCTATTTCCCCTCTCCCCTTGTATTTTTAAAAAGTGTCTTTATTGATTTTTAGAGAGGAGGAAAGGAGAGGAGAGAGAGAAAAACACCTGAGAGTCTAACATCAATTGCACACACACCTCTGGAGATTGAGCCTGCAACCAGGACATGTGCATTGACCGGGAATTGGGCCAGCAACCTTTTTGGATGCCCCAACCAACTGAGCCACATCGCTAGGGCTATTGTCCCAGTTTTGTCATGTTTTTGAGTTTGTGTGTTTTATTTTGGGATGTGGTGTTTTAAAAAATGAAAACAGTTAACCAACTTGAATTTGTATCTTTTTTGTCTTTTTATTTTTGCTTAGGAACATGGCTGTTGTATCTGCCATGTACCTGGAGCATTGGGTTGGCAGCCGAACCGGGCAGTTTTCCAGATTGGTACATGTTATCCCTCTTTGGCACTGGAGCTGTTCTGATGCGTGGAGCAGGCTGTACTATAAATGACATGTGGGACCGGGACTACGATAAAAAGGTAGTTTCATCTTCAAAAGGAACAGAGGAGCGTCTCTAAATACCGCAGAGTAACATGCTTCCCACGTGATATTAGCCTTATTTAACATGCACTGCAATTTTTTTTCCTGAGAATTCATATTATTATTATTATTTCTCTCTTCTTTATGGAAATTGAACATACATTTGCTAATTTCTAGATAAGGAAGACGCTTTGTTTGGTTTGCTTAGGGATGGGGATGAGAGACAGAAAGGAGAATGAGTGGTGGGGAATTTTTGTTCATTTCAAAACTACTTTAAAATACCAACTTTTGATTCTCGGCAGTATTCCAATGTTGATTTGATTTTTTATTCATATTTCTGCCTTAGTGCTTCCCATGGACCAGTTTCTTGATGAAATGTTTAAATAAATGATTGAGCCATTGTGTGAGGCTAAGGTATCTATTTTTATGCATTAAGGTTACAAGAACAGCAAACCGCCCAATAGCTGCTGGAGACATTTCAACTTTTCAGTCCTTCGTTTTTCTCGGGGGACAGCTGACTCTAGCACTGGGGGTTCTTCTGTGTCTGAATTACTACAGGTATAGTAAACGCGTTTTTCATAATCATGTATAAAATATCTCCTTTGAAATGGAGGAAATAGAAGTAAAATAAAATTGAAATACCTTTATTAAAAAGCTGTTTATTGGCTACCAACTGAGCATCTGTAAGTTAGCAAGTGTAAATAAATCACACATTGTCAAATCAAGTATGTTTTCATCCAAAGGAATTAAGATAAGCGATCAGCATTTAATTTATCCTGAATCACCTTTAGTACTTATACTGCATGTTTCTAAGGTTCACAAGGCACTTTATAGGTTTTCTAGGTGCCTACATGTGTGTGTGTATATACTCCTTTATACAGGGATGAGCAAAAGTAGATTTAGAATTGTTCACACAAGAAATAATACAAGAATAAACTTTCATGTACTCACAATTGTAAACCTACTTTTGCCCACCCCTGCATAATTTTATTTCAGTGTCTCTGAAGTAGATGGAAGCAGAAGTGGTTATAATTCAGTGTTTCTGGAGTAGATAGAAGCAGAAGTGGTTATACACATTATGCAAAAAAGAGGAAATGGTCTTTCCCAGTGTTAGGTTCCTAATCCATGATAGAATACTCGTTTCTATATCTCAAACACTGACAGAATTAAACTTCTGTGCATTAGTGGCTGTTTACAAAGTGTTTCAATAAGAGAAAAAAGAGGAGGTCACCAAACGAGCGTTATTTTATAAAGACTAAATTATATATGTTGCCCTGCTACCATCACTCACATGAACACTTTGGAAGATTATTCCTAGAGAGATGGTGTTAGGTGCCCTTTGAGGTACCTAAGAATGAATGTGTTATGTACCTATCCTTTCATAGGGCTTTGTGTACCGTCCTCTGGAGAAATAACACCCCATTGTACTATGTGTGGAGGGAGGGATATCTTGACTCTGATTCTCTGTAAGGACATCTGTTTCTAGCTGTCTTAATGTTTGAATATAAAATTTAGAGAAGCAGTAGCATGTGGTAGTAAGTTGGATTTGGAGTCAACCTGCATTAGGTTTGAATTCTAGCCCTGCTACTGACTAGCTGTATGACAATTACATAATCTCTTTTTAAAAAACAAAACAAAACTATTTTTATTGATTTTAGAGAGGAAAGGAGATGGGGAGAGAGATAGAAATATTGATGATTAGAGAGAATCATTAATTAGCTGCCTTCTGCACACACCCTACTGGGAATCGAGCTCACAACCCGGGCATGTGCCTTGACTAGAATCAAATCTGGGACCCTTCAGTCTGCAGGCCAATGCTCTATCCACTGAGCCACTTAATCTCTTTGAGCTTTAATCTGCGAACAAGTAGAATTAAGCTATCTGTCTCTTAAAATTGTGGTGGTGATTATAATGAGTTAACATATGTAAAGCAGTTAGAGCAGTGCTAAGTACTATAGTGTTAGCTGTTGTTATTTTTTGGTTATTTTGTAATACTTAAAATATTTTTAATCATACTTTATCCTTATCAAAGTCCAGGAAGAGAATTTTACATAACAAAAATGTAACTTTTAATATAATTTATTTTCCCAATTAGTGTTACTCTCATCTTATTTAGTGATTTGTAAGAGATGGTGATGTTAATCTTTCTAATGGTTTTTCTTTATTTCAGTATAGCTCTTGGAGCAGCATCCCTACTTCTTGTCATCACCTATCCACTAATGAAAAGAATTACATACTGGCCTCAATTAGCCTTAGGTGAGCTTGAATTAACTGTAACTGTTTCCTGTGATACCCCAAACTATACTTTTAGATATAATATACATGCATACATAAATGTACAATATGGCAGATAAAATGTCAAGTCAGTCATGAAATTTTCCAAACCACGAGTTTTTCTTTTCTTTTTTTTTCAAGGAAGGGAGGGAGGGAGGGGGAGGGGGTAGAGAGAGAGAGAACATTGATCGATTGCTTTTCTTATGTACCCTGACTGGGGATAGAACCTGCAATCTATGTATGTGCCCTGACCAGGAATTGAACCTGCCACCTTCTGGTGCACAAGACGATACTCAACTGAGCCACACTAGCCAGGGTAGATTTTCATATTTTAAAGAAGGACACTTAGCCATTTCTGACATACTATACTATTGGTTAAAAAATCTTAAATATTTAGTTTTCAAAAATCTAGTTATGTCATGAAGAAAAACATTAGCTGCCTTGAGCCTACCTCCCTCATTAAGTGGTTAATCTAGCTACCCTGAAGACTTTGAGGACTGGAATAGAAAGCACTCCACGCAGGAGAACACGGGTTCAAGTATGTGTGACAGCTCAGCCAATTCTCAGGGATCCCTTTCTGTGAAGCCTTCCTTAGACTTCCCAGGAAAAAGTTGTAGCACTCTGGGCTCCCACAGCCCTCTGACAAGACACTTACTCATTGCAACAGCATCAATTCAACAACAAGATATTGAGAGCCTCCTCTCTCTCCCCAATAATAAATTGTAACTGCCTAAAGGATAAAGCATTCATTACATTTGAATGGCTCAGCATCTCACATATCACTTGACACATTGCAGAAATTCAGTAAATGTTTATTAGTAGATAGGAGGTAGGTAAGTCGAAATCTTTTGCAAAAATATCTATTAGTCTTTTATTCCTAGAGTAATCTAAAGTGTTCCTAAAACTATTTTAGTTCTTTGGAATTTTTCCCCACAGTAAATAAAAGAAGAACCTAAAGCTATTCCAGAAATTGATTTGAGGCTGACTGCAAAGTTGTGGTGGAATACTAATTTTTTCTAAGATCCTCTCATTCAATGTGTCTCTTTTACTTAAAAAAAAATCTTACCTAATAATAGAGAAACATGTTAATTGACCGTATCTCCGCTATGCCCATAGCCAATCAGAGTGAGTATGCAAATTAGACAAAAATTAGAAGGCCACCCAGGTGCTCCAGGCATGGAGTGGCCAGGCAGGATAGGGCAGGATGCCTGCTATGAGAGGGTGGGTGGGGGCGAGAAGGGATCTATAGGAGCGGAGTGCTGCAGTGAAGACAAGACTGCAGACTCCAGCCTGAGTCTGCATCAAAGACGAAGAAGGCAGACTTTGGCTGGAGCGAAGGCCTGGGTCCCAGTGCCAGAGAAAAACTGGTGCTGGAAGCCAAGGGAAGGAACGCCTATTGCATGAATCTCTTTTGTGCAACGGGCCTCTAGTATATATATATAGAGCATTATATTCTCAATTGATCTGGGACTCCTTAGGTAAAAGGAGGATAAGCATTCCCCACCTATAAAATAATATTAAGAAAGCTGGTATATTTACTTCAGATATTTATTGGACCCCTAACTTTTACTTTGTGCCAGCAATCACACCAGATACTAGGAAAGTCGAAATGTCTAAAACACATTCACCATCTTGATGGAGCTGGAGAAAGAGACAGTGATGAACAGAGTATTGCAGTGTAGTGTACTGGCACACATGAGGGCTGTGGTCCCACAGGAGAGAGATCCTCCATCAACTGAGAAGAGTCCGAGTAGAAGCCGGCAACAAGGGAGAAAAGGGGCTTCTGAGAAAAGACGTTTGGGACCCATTGAATTTGAGGTGGCAGAGGGAATTGCAGGTGGCGATGTCCAGCAGGCAGTCCAGTGGCTACTCTAAAGGCTGAGAAAGCCCATACAGAGATTCAGGAGTTATCAGCATGTCGTGCTCAGAGAGGGTGGGCTTGTGGAATAAACAAGGGTACCTGTCTATACTCTTCTTTCTATACCTAGAGGGGAAGTAGCGTGATAATGGAAAGGTCACAGGATTTTAACTCGGGTCTAAGTTCAGACCCCAGCATCTATTATTTATTCACTGTGCCAGGCACCATACTAGGTAGGATAAATATTCTCATGAAACCTATGTATCGGGAAATATTATTCTTTCTCTTAGCTCTGTTATTTTAATTGTTTGTTTGCCTTTCTGAATCTGTTTTCTTTTTTAGAAAATGTAGCTAATAACCACCACAGAGAGCTGAGAGAATTTAAGGAAGAAACATATTAGAAAACCGCATACACAGAAGCACTTAATACAAGCTGATGCCCCTCTCCCTCCTTTTGGAATTCAGAAGTCCAGTTAGACTTTTTCTCTTTCTGTTTCACTCATTGTAGGGTTCACTTTTAATTGGGGAGCATTACTTGGATGGTCTGCTGTCAAGGGCTCCTGTGATCCATTTGTTTGCCTGCCTCTTTATTTTTCTGGAATTATGTGGACTCTAATATATGATACTATCTATGCCCATCAGGTAAAGAAACAACATCTTTTTTCTTTAGCTTATTTGTTTTTTAAAAAAACTTTAAGAATCAAACTAAAGGAAAAGTGATTTTTTCTAAAAACATCATTCAGACTTCCATGGTGCCAACAAAATATGTCTATTTCATATGCATATATATTTAGCAAAGAGATCAGCTCATTTATTGTATTAATAATAATTTAAATAGCATTTACTATATGGCAGGCACTGTTTTAAATACCTGGCAAACACTAATTTAACTCTCATAATAACCTGAGAGGAAGGCACTTTTATTATCCTTATTTTGCAGATGAGGAAACATGCCTGGGAAGTACTTTGTCCGTGTTAGTGGATGGCAGAGCTGAGATTCAAACCCAAACAACCTCCAGGGTCTGTGCTTTTAAGCACTACCCTCTCCTGCCCTTCTGTTGATGCCTCTAATCATTGCACAGGCAGCTTCTTTACCTAGTATAGGTAATAAATGTTTTCCTAGATTTTTACCTATTTTTGTCATTACCACTTTAAGACTGGGTAATAATACATCATAATTTTTTTAAAACAATTTGTCTATTTTGGGCCATTAAGTTGTTTCTGAGTTTCTGCAATTAGAAATAGTATTGGTTTAATTACTGATGTCTTTATGACTATGAGCTTTTCAGGTAAATTTTTAGGAGTGGTGTTACTTAAAGAATATAAATATTTTTATAGTTTTTTGTATTGGCTTCCCATAAGTTTAGTAAAAAAAAAAAAATTAACATTTTTTCTGTGTTTATGTTCTTAATTTTCCTTTTATGTTTATGAACTGTGAAAAAGGGGTTTCTCAGTATTTTTATGACTATGTTCTCAATCATTTACAGAATATGTCATGATTTAATGAAATTTTGTTTCTAATATTTTAATCTGGATTTATCCTCTTTTCTTTCGTTAACTCCTTCCCCCTACTACATTTATATTATCATGAAAAAGTTGTCAGATCTATAATCAGCCTAGTTTCCTAAAGTGAAACTTAACTAATAGTTTAGTGGAGATGCCTGTACTTTTTGCAGTTTGATCTGGAACCAGTGGTTAGGATAGCTGTATGCCAATTAGGTTAACTTCTTCAATAAAACACCATATACTCATTGACACTTTGGTAGTCTACATGATTAAAGATACAGTTTACACAGAAACCCCACACATTATTATTTGTGTTTGGGACTACAAAAGCCTGCAGGTGCCTGCAGAGTTCAGTGTGCAGCCTCCGATATCACAGGATCATAATTAGAACAGTCTATGGAAATGCTTACAAATAAATTTGCTAGAGGAAAACAGCTAGATGGGAGTGTTTCATCAAAACCTTAAACAGAAAGGATTTGATGGGAGAGACTAGGAGTAAATTGAGTTAGAAGTGAAATGTAAATGGATGTTGTGTAGTAAGTGAGCATTTTTTTACATTTGTGATTTCAACAAGATTGAAACTAAAATGTAAGGAAATTATTAGGACTTGAGAACTCTGCAATAAGGAGCTCTATGAAGAATTTGAGTTGAGTTTATTATTGATGTAATAAAAGTGTAATTAAGAGTCAATAGGGTTATAAGAAGTTCAGTGACATGTAGAAATAGACCTGGAAGAGAATGATAGCAGTAACATTTAACTTAGCTGTACATTCATTACTGAGCATCCCATGTTCTGAGTTATTCATCTTTCACAGCTCATGGTGTATCTTTATGGTTATACTAGGGGCCAGTGCACAAATTCATGCATAGGTATGGTGCAGCTGGGCTGGCTGGAGGGAGGGGATGCAGGAGGTTGGCCAGCGAGGCTCACCCCTGATTGGGATGGGAGGGGGCTGATCAAGGGAGGGGCTGCAGGCGGTTGGCCGGCCCTGTCCCCTAGTTGAACTCCTCATGGGACAATTTGCCTTTTATTATAAAGGATATCATTGTTCTTTAAAAGACTGTTCTCTGGAATTAGTAGTGTTGGTTGTACAACCTTATGAACATACTAAAATCACTGAATTGTACACTTAAAAATGGTGAATTCTGTGGTATGTCAGTCAAAGACAATTTCTTATTTCTGATGTTAGGACAAGAGAGATGATGCTCTGATTGGCGTGAAGTCCACGGCACTGAGGTTTCGTGAAAACACCAAGCAGTGGCTTAGTGGCTTCAGTGTAGCGATGCTGGGGGCGCTGAGCCTGGTGGGCATGAACACTGATCAGACTGCACCCTATTATACTGCTCTGGCTGCTGTTGCAGCCCATCTGACTCACCAGGTTTGATCACCTTCTTATTTTTCCCCCTCATTCTTCCTTGCTATAAATTATAAATATTTAAATGAAATAACCTCTGTGTTTATCAAATAAGGTACTTCTTGCCTTGAACTAGCTTGAATAGCCCCCTCCCCCACTCCAACTTACCATATAAAAGAGCTATATTATTTTAAAGAGATAATCTAAAACTAAATGTAGATCTTTCCCTCTCTGATTTTTTTGGGAATTACTTCTGGAAAATGTCAGCAGTGTCTGAAGCTTGTAGGTTGAATTGAATTACTCTAAAAGCAACTGAATAACACAACTTCACTTTAAAATGTGGGCTTCTGGTGATGCTTAGCAAACTGATTATTCATAGATTTAGATCCCCCTAGTACAGACCAAGGCTGGATAAGTCATAAAATTATAAAATGTCTGAATTCTGCCTAGGCCAGTGGTGACCAAACTGCGGTTCGCTAGCCACATGTAGCTTGAGAGCCTCAGTTTGCCACTCTGTTAACTAATGAGTTTGCCAACCACTGACCTAAACTCTCAATTCCAATAATTACAGGCTGTTGTTCCTTGTATTTAAGCTCCTATCCCAGTGGTCGGCAAACTCATTAATCAACAGAGCGGCAAACCAATTTGCCAACCACTGGCCTAGGTAGTAGGAAACTGTCATTTCAGGATATGTTCCCAGAACTCTTTTGTGTAAATTGATTGTATAAAATGAATAAACTAAATCTAATTTTAATTTAATAGATTGTTGCAAAAATACAATCCATTAGCAACCAGTGTTTTCTGTTATTTTCTTTGAACAGAAGTTACATTTAGATGATCTGTTTCATATAGATTATTTCAAGTTATTTTTCAGGGTAAGCAAAACTTACAGAACATGGCATGAAAGAAACTAAAATCCAATGTCTATAAAGGAAACCCTGTGTTGCATCACCTTCATTGTTTTTCTCACTAGGAAAGCTAAAACATACGAATTGGTGATTCTCCAGGAATCTCAGATCTCATTGTTTTCTTCCTTAGAACTTCCAAGCATCCTCTTTTGGTCATAACTCAAATCCACAGACTTGTCATCACCAGTTGATTATCTGGTCAGGGTAATGGAGATTGAGCACTTTTTAAGCACCTGGATATCACTGGAGAAAGGCAAAAAATTATGAGGACAATCACAAATGTTATAACAAATATTTGGAACTCACTTTATATTCTCAATTGTATTTGTGATCCTCTCTCCAGTCTTTGACACAATATTTTAGGATGGTCATAGCCTTCCAGTATTTGTGAAGAAAGAAAATCATGATGATTTTAAATCTGCAGGCCACAATATCAGAGTTGGGAAAATGCAGAGGGATGCTGATGCTTAAGCCTAGGGAAGGGTAAGATAGAGCATGAGACTTTGCTGATACAGCTGCAGGACTGCCATGGAGAACAGGAGTATTGTCTTAGGTCAAATCTAGGTTACTAGGATTCCCTTCTCTATGTGGGGATGGGTGGGAGATTTACACATGGATGGGGTTGAGGGTATTTTTTATTATAAATAAATGGGAAGGCTCACCACAGGCAATTAGTGGGTGAGGACCAGGTTTATTAAATATCAGTGCACTAGATAGCTCTGCACAGTAGAGTTGTCCTGGCCAAATGTGACTTGGTCTCCTGTTGAGAAATGTTTTTCTGAAGAATAAAGCTAGAAATGGAGGGTAGGAGCTATATGAAGCAGATTTTAGATCATTCAGTGGAAGGAAGAGCTTTCTAAGTAGAGCTTACAATAGCATGGGTTGCCTCTCAAAGCATTCACATACCCATCCATCATGGAGAAATTTTTAGGATGCAGCTTAGATGATACCCAGTGATATGGTAGACTGTCTACATTGGGGAATTGTTTGGGGTGCATTAAGGGCTTCCCATTGCTTAAACATATAACGGAGTGCTGTTAACTTCTCTAATAATGTGTTTGTGAGCCAGCAAGTCCATACTGGTACTAATGCAGCATTTTGTTCTTTTACAGATTTACACTCTAGACATTCACAGACCTGAGGATTGTTGGGATAAATTTGCCTCCAACCGAACAATAGGACTAATAATTTTTTTAGGCATTGTCCTCGGGAACCTGTGGAAAGAAAAGAAATCAGATGAAACAAAGAAAAATATAGATAGTAGAACAGAAAATTAGCAGTTGAAGTTTAGGAATTTTTTAATTAGACTTACAAAACACTCAGGTCTTGTTACTGCATAATTAGATTTGAGTAAGAGTCTTACACGATATGTTAAAGAAATAAGAATAGACGATGAAGACTTCAAGCATATTTGTTTGGATTTTAGTTCAGCTGTTTACCAGCAAAATTCTTCCTCTGTCACAGAAACCTGGGACTCATCAGGATTTCAGATGACCTTGAGTATTTAAGTTGATGCATTCTTCTGCTCTTTATAATTTTCATATGTGCTTATGGGAGTTATATGAGTTTGGGCACTTTAAAAGAAACCTGACATGTATTTCATCTAAATGTCTTCAAGAAAAATGGACTCGCCGAAACCAGTTTGGCTCAGTGGATAGAGCGTCAGCCTGCGGACTGAAGGGTTCCAGGTTCAATTCCGGTCAAGGGCGTACCTTGGTTGTGGGCACATCCCCAGTAGAGGAATTACAGGAGGCGGCTGATCGATGTCTCTCTCTCATCGATGTTTCTAACTCACTATCCCTCTCCCTTCTTCTCTGTAAAAAATCAATAAAATATATATAAAAAAAGAAAAATGGACTCATTTTTTTAGGGAAAAATTAAAACTGCCACAGAAAGTTGGGCCTTGAAGCTTTTCTAACTACTGTCTAAAATGGCATATACAAATATTACCTATACCTTATGTAACATTGCTCTTTGTTGTTTTCTCTATAACTTACTACCATCATCCTAAAATGTATTTTACTTATGTAAGTGGCTCTCATGGACAATGGGGTATATGGGGAGGCAGTCATTTGTATATGTTAGTTGTGGGCAGCAATAAAGGCTGAATTGCATGATGATGATGCAGGTGACACAGCACTCATCAGGCACGGATAAATGGGCAGAGGGAAAGGTAGTGAACTGTTTATTTAGCAAACGCAGAGTGGCTAGCCTGCAATGGGAAGCCTTTATGCATCCCAAATGGTTCCTCATTGTAGACAGATCTACCATATCACTGGGTATCATCTAAGCTGCGTCCTAAAAATTTCCCTGAGATGGAGCAACTGCAATAGTACTCAGCTATAGCAGCAATGCATTGAAGAGGAGGAAACATATCTTTCAGGAAATATGGAAGGTTTCTATTTTACCTCAGAAATTCTGACACTTAAATAAAATTTAAATCTGTTTTCTGTTGTCTACAAATATATGTATGTTGCAAAAATTATACAATATTTCTAGAAAATATAGTAAAAAAAATAAAATACAGAGCTTAGCCCTGGCCAGTGTGGCTCAGTTGGTTATCTTGTACACCAAGAGGTGGCAGACTTGATTCCTGGTCAGGGCCCATACCCAGGTTTTGGGTCTGAGTTTGACCCCTAGTAAGGGCATGTATGGGAGCAGCCAATTGATGTTTCTTCTCTCTAAAAATTATTTTTTTTTAAATACACAGTTTAAGCAGAAGGGATACTTTTAACAAAAGTGAAAATGGAAAAGGCTATACCTCTTGATATCATCTTTCATAGTTCAAAAATTTTTATCTCTAAATGCTAATTTTCAAACTTGGACTCTGGAAGAATGTTGGGCAAAATAAATGTGAGGCTGCTTTAGCAGCTCCTACTTTGTGCCTGGGAGGAAGCCTTAGGCAGAATCCCTTTTCCACTTGGAAAAAAGCTCCAGTGTCTAAAAGAGCAATGATTCTATTGAGCACTGGCTACAGAATTTGCCAAAAATCTAATCTTCTGGCTACATAATTTTTAGATCATCCTATATTTAAAAATGTTACTAGCACTGATTCCAATTAAAGAAGGTAAAATGCAATGTGTTTCAATTTTATTTCATTTTCCTAAGTAAGTTGACAAGTTAATATGGAACAAACATTAGAATTGATAAAACTCGCACAGCCATTTGTAATAAATGGGTAAAGGAGAGTATAGTTAAACATTCATAGATTTGCTCGCTGTCAAAAGGCTGCTTACATTTCATTGAATTATATTAGTTCCTTGTAATTTCTCCTCCTGGGTAGAAAGGCTGAAAAAGTAAAATAAGTGGGTAAGGAACAGGTGGCAGGGGGAGCGGGATGGGGGGATGTAGTACATTATTAGCCTCTAAAATCATGGAGATAAAACAATTCAGGGCTGCAAAGAAGTGTAGCCGTCATTGTAGTGTCATGTGGGAGCCCCTTTCCACGTCCCACGTGGTTCAGGGTTCCCTATTCAGGGTTCGGGTTCTGAAGGAGGCCGCACGCAAATGAAGAGAGAGACTAGAAAATATTAATTTGGCGATATTGGGGGGCCAGGCGGGAGCCTTCCTCTAGTGCAGCGGTTCCCAACCCCTTTGGGGGTCAAACGACCCTTTCACAGGGGTCGCCTAAGACTATTGGAAAACACTTATTTCCCATGGTCTTAGGAACCAACAGACCGCTCCTCGGTGTACCAAATGTAGCAATGTAGTTTACTGTTGTTATATGAAGACTGTTGCCCATGCTACATCACGATTCAAGACAAAATTTCATTTATTTGTAATTAGAAATAAATATTTCACAATATATAATTACATATTGTTTTTGTGATTAATCCCTATGCTTTAATTATGTTCAATTTGTAACAATGAAAATATTTCCTGTATATCAGTTACAGTGGTACCTCGAGATACGAGTTTAATTTGTTCCGTAACCTTGAGGTGTGGGAAACTATGAGACGCTGGAGTCGCAGTAAACTGGTGGGTCGTGTGCAGCCGGCCGATCTGCGTGATTACTCGTATCTCAACTATTGCTCTTATTTCAAGGCAAAAATCGCTCGCTCTACAGCTTGTATCTCAAAAATCTCATATGTTAGGGCACTCGTATCTCGAGGTACCACTGTATTTTCATTACAGTTCATAACAGTAGCAAAATTACAGTTATAAAGTAGCAACAGAAATAATTTTATGGCTGGGGGTCACCACCACATGAGGAGCTGTCTTAAAGGGTCACGGCATTAGGAAGGTTGAGAACCACTGCTCTAGTGGAAAGGACTACTTTTCCACTGGCCTTTTTCTCCCTTTTATTAAGGCTTTGGGACACACCCCTATCCTTTAGGCAGGAAATAACAAAACAGAAATTAACATGAAACAAACAGGTAGAGACTGCTTCAGCTAACAGTGTTTTCATCTAAACAGTGAGTGATGAGCTCTGACCTTTCAGAGCAGTTAAGGTTGACCAGCCTTCTGGTTTCCTGTTTACATCCATTTAGTGAGAACAATGTTTGGGTACCGATAGTGTCAGGGTTGTCTAGCGCTGCACAGTCCTGAGGGGTATTGTAACATAAGGTAGGTGACACCAGTCTTCTCTTGGGAGACTCACTCAGTGAAGAGAGCCCCTGCCCAGTCTTCTGTGGCAGAGTCGTCCTGAGGCTGTAAACTGAACAGTTAGCCAGTATAAGTTTATGGTGAGGATAGAGGTTGGTGGGAGCTGCTGGAGACCAAGACCCACAAAAATTAATATAAATGCGAGATGTCTGGCAGAAGACTGACCTGGACTCCTTTTGATATTCACAAGGTGAATATTTACATTTTATTACCTACTGCTGACTCAATGGCCTAAAGCAAACTCCCCCAAGCCTGATAATCTTACTGTTTACTAAACATTACCGTTGATATATGTCTGTCTGCATTCCTAAGAGGCAATTGTGTATTCTAGTAAAAAAAAAAAAAAAAAAAAGCAGCTGGGGAAGGAGACTCAGTGGAACTTGACTGCTACAGTTGAGCTTTTCCCTGCCTTCCCTCCATAATCAAATTAATATTGCTTGTGTGTCAATTTGTGCGTCAGCCCTTTCTCCAAGCCTTTGAACCCGAAAGCCACGCTTAGCTGCGGCTTTTCACAGGGAGCCACAGGAAATCTGGCTGGAGTCTGAAAATTGTGACACATACTGCCTCTCCCTCTACCTGGTTTTCTTTGCTAAATTGCTCTTTGGTTCTAGATTGTAAAGGCCTCCGGAGTCAGGCCACACCTTACTATGTCCCCAAATCAATGCACTTTTACCCTTGGGCTGGTCCCTTCATTGTCCCTGGCCACAGTCCTCTGCCCCACTCTGTCAGCACAACTCCTGACAGCCATTAGGAAGGATAGTGAGGGCCTGACTTTTGGAGCAGAGGAGCCTGCATGTTGCATCTGTGCCGTCCCTCTCCGCTGGGGACCTCAGGCAAGTGACAAACCACCCTCAATCACCACATTCTCTTTTACCTGCCAAACTTGGGATGTGTTGTGAAGATTAAACGAGGCTATCATATTACATAAAGCCTATTATGGGCTGAATTGTCTTGCCCCCAAATTCACATATGAAGTCCTAATCTCCCAGTAACTCAGAATGTAACTACTTGGTGATAAGGTCTTTAAGGAGGTTATTAAGTTTAAATGTCATTAGAGTGAGCCCTAATCCATTATAACTGTTGCCCTTATAAGAGGAAATCTGGACACACAAAGAGACACTACACAGTTGCACGTGTGTGCACACACACACAGGACTGAATGCACAGGGAGAAAGCCATCTGCAAGCCCAGGAAAGAGACTACAGGAAAACAACCCTGCCAACACCTTGATCTCAGATTTCCGGCCTCAAGAACTGTGAGGAAATAAACTTCGGTTGTTTAAGCCACCCAGCCCGTGGTGTTTTGTTACGGCAGCCCCAGTAGGCTTAGTACAAATACAAAGACCTGCACAAAAGACTACAAATGGAGTTCACTAAGGAAGTTCTCACTTTTCCACACCAATCCTACCTTTCTTTCCTAAAGTAGCACAAGTTTTATCCCTTACAGCAGGCAGGCTGAACAAAACCCTCCAATGATGTCCATGCCCTAGTCCCCAGAACCAGTAACTACATTACCTTCTATGGTGAGAGGGCATTGCAGATGTGATGGAGAAGGTTTTGAGATAGGGACAGGAGTCTGGTTTACCCAGGGTGCAAAGGAATACAGGGGTCTTTATAAAAGGGAGGCAAGAAGGTCAAAGTCACTAGGAGATGTGACAATGGAAGCAGGAAGTTACCAGGAAGGAGTCATGAGCCAAGGAATGCAAGTCACCTTTAGAAGCTGAGAAAAACGACACATTTCTTCTTAGTGCCTCTAAGAGAACCAGTCCTGCTGACACCTTGACTTCAGCCCAGTGAAACTGCACTGGGACTTCTAACCTCCAGAATTTTAAGGTCAGAAATGTGTCTTCTTTTAAGCCACTAAATTTGTGCTAATTTGTTTTAGCAGAAACAAGTAAATTAACACAACTATTCAAGTTCTGATTGGCCTGTCCCCTGAACTGCCAGAGCTCTTGGCTGGTACCAGCCAAGGAGTTGCAAGTCCTGAAAACAGCTTGTTTCAATCTCTGTTTTCCCACCTGTTACTTGGATGATCTTCGGCCAGTTACCTGGTTCAGTTTCTCAAATGAAGCTAAAAATAGTACCCTTCTCCTGGATTTAAAAATCATGTCTCTAGCTACTAGAATGAAGATTCTATAACTGGGACTTTATCTTATTCACTGAAATAGCCCCAATACATCATATTGTATGTACTCAACAAATATTTGTGATTTATCAGTGAGTTAACATTAAGTATTTGCCAGACTTGGTGTTAGGTTCAATAATTAGAAATTATTAATGTCAACCAACAATATATAAAGTTTCACAATGTGAGGTGCCATAATAAAAATATAGATTTTTTTCCATGATTAAAAACATGTAAAAATATGTATAATGAAATCTAAAGAAAGAAAAATAGAAAGATAGGTCATAGGTATTAGGTTATTGTAATATTGCTTTATAATAAAATTAAATGGGCAATGGTTCTAAATTTCATGTTTTATCTATGAATATAACCTTTACCTATTCCAGTGTTATTTTTACCTTTTAATATTTACATTTTAAAAAGAGACTTCAAGATAACTTTTTTGTAGCCCCTATAAAAACAAAGGGAAGATGATTATTATTATTTAATAAGTTCTTTCCAAAATAAAGCCTTCCTTTGAAGGCTTGTAGCTGCAGCCTCAGACTTCCATGTCTTCCTTTAAGTGACAGTCCTTGCCCAATCCTTGTCTGAAAAAAACTAAGTCCTAAGAAAGAAAGCCAGCCCCAACAGAACACTGACATTGAGACATCTCCTTGCTTATCAGGAAGTCACACTATAAAACAGTCATATCTCTATCTTCCTTTAAACCAACATAGTTTCTTAACCAATGATGTCCAAAAGCTTCTTGTAACGTTAGTTTCTTAACCAATGATGTCCAAAGCCCACCTGTAATATTGGGCAATGAGTTGCCACACCTTCTCATTATCAGAAACATATAACTGGGAAGAGTAATGCCACCTCGTTTGTCCTCAGAAATAACTGATAAAGAGCATGGAATTAAAAGTTGCCTAGTTTTCTTCCCTCTTTTAAAAGTAATACTTACTGCAGTTTTCCTAATGCAAAAGTAACATATGTACATTGTGGAAAATCCAGGAATACAAAAAACTCAAAGGGGAAAATCAAATTCATTTTCAGCATCATTATCCAAAAAGATACGCACCATTAGCGCACTGCTAGTGTTCTAGACTTTTTTTTAATTTAATAAATCTTCATTGTTCAGATTATTACAATTGTTCCTCTTTTTTCCCTCATAGCTCCCCTCCACTCGGTTCCCATCCCATCCTCTGCCCTTATTCATCCCCCATTGTCAATATCCATAGGTGTACAATTTTTGTCCAGTCTCTCCCTGCATCCCCCTCACCTCTTTTCCCCTGAGAATTGTCAGTCCACTCCCTTTCTATGCCCCTAATTCTACTATATTCACAAGTTTATTCTGCTCATCAGATTTTTTAATTCACTTGATTTTTAGGTTCATTTGTTGATAGATATGTATTTGTTGTTCATAATTTTTATCTTTACCTTTTTCTTCTTCTTAAAGAGTACCTTTCAGCATTTCATATAATACCGGTTTGTTGTTGATGATTTTTTTCGTTTCTTCTTAACTGTGAAGCTCTTTATCTGACCTTCAATTCTGAATGATAGCTTTGCTGTAGGTTGTAGGTTCTTGCTATTCATCACTTTGAATATTTCTTGTCACTCCCTTCTGACCAGCATAGTTTCTGTTGAAAAATCAGCTGACAATCATATGGGTACTCCCTTGTAGGTAATTAACTGTATTTCTCTTGCTGCTTTTAATATTCTCTCTTTGTCTTTTGCTCTTTGCATTTTAATTATGATGGGTCTTGGTGTGATCCTCTTGGGATTCCTTCAGTTTGGGGTTCTGTGTGCTTCCTGGACTTGTAAGTCTATTTCTTGCACCAGGTAGGAAAAGTTTTCAGTCACTATTTCTTTAAGTAGGTTTTCAGTATCTTGCTCTCTCTCTTCTTTTGGCACCCCCATAATTTTGATCTTGGTACACTTGAAGTTGTCCCAGAGGCTCCTTATACTACCTTCAATATTTTGGATTCTTTTTTCTTTTTTCTTTTTCAGTTAAGTGTTTTCTGCTTCTTTGTATTTCAAATTTTTTACTTGATTCTTGCAGTCCTCTAGTCTGCTGTTAGATCTCTGTATAATTTTTTTTTTTCAGTCAGTGTATGTTTAATTTCTAGTTGGTCCTTTTTCATTTCCTGTTGGGTCTCACTAAATTTATCAACCTTTTCTAGGAAATTCTTGAAAAACCTATAACCACAGTTTTGAACTCTATATCCAGTCGTTTGTTTTCCTCCATTTCTTTCATTTGTGATCTGTTTCTTTGTCTCCACATTTTGACTGCTTCCTTGAGTTGGTAGAGTAGCTTTGTGTGTTAGGTGTCCTATATGGCCTAGTAGCTCCACCTCCCCAATTACCTGAAGATTGACACTCTTGGTGCACCCCTTTGTGGACTGTGTGTACAGCCTTGTTGTAGTTAAGTCTTGATTGGTGTTGGTATTACTGGGGGGAATTCACCTCCAAGCCAATTGGTTGTGAGGATCAGCTGTGTCTACACCGGGAGAACTTCTGTGCTGGAGAGAGCCTTATGAGACAAGACTTGAAATTGCAAAAGCCTCTGTGCTTGGCTTGGATAGGGTGGAGTCTCAGGACTGAGTGGAAAGCCTTGGATTCCTATCAGCCCTGCCCTATGAGACCACTGGGTCTCAGTATCCTTTGGTAATTGCTGCAGTCCTCTCTGGCACATTTGCATACATGCCTCCAGACCTCTGCCTTTCGCAGCTCCCCTGGGTTTCCATGTGCTCCGGGGACCCATAAGAGTCTGGGTCTCTAGGGTCTCACCCAAAACTGGGGGTCAGTGCAATCAGAACTGAAGTTCAGTGCAGTTGGGAGTTTCCATCAATCTCCCGCTAGAAAAAGCCAGCCAGACACTCCGCCGCCCATCCTCTTCACATGCATGTCTCTGTATCTCAGCTTTTGGCAGCTCCTCTGGATCTCCGTGAGCACATCTCTTTCCTTCTAGTTGTATAATTTCCACTCAGCCAGCTTCCCTGTGGTTCTGGATGATGACTGTTCTGTCCTTTAGTTTTAGTTTTGAAATAGTTGTGCAAGGCAGCAGTTTAGGTTTTTACCTATGCTGCCATCTTAGTTTTTCTCCATCTAGACTTTTAATAGGCATATAAACATATCCTATCTAATAAAAAGGTAATATGCAAATTAACCATCACTCCATCACAAGGATGGCAGTGCCCAGTCCCCTCAGCTTCGCCCAAGTCCCCCAGTCCTGGACGTGGGGGGTTGCCGCTGAGAGCGGGCAGCATGAGCAGCATGGTGGGATGCTTGCTTCATCACTATAGTGACACCCCAGCCACAGAGGACCCCTGAGGGACAGAGGGGCCGGCCTGCAGATTCCTTGGCTGAGCACAGGCCAGAGAGGAGCAGGCCCGCCTTCCACAGAAGCAGCACGGCTCCCTGTGAAAGCTGCACAGCTCCCATAGAAGCAGTGTGGCTCCCATAGAAACAGCAGCTCCTGGCAGCACGATATCGTGCAATGAGCTACTAGTTTTTCATAAAATTGTAGCCACACTGTACTTCCTTTTGAAAATCTACTTTTTTCACTTAATGTTTTCCCATGACACCAAATCTTTCAAAATATGAGTGTTTATTGGTTTCCTAGGTTTTTAATCATATGCATGTACTATTACCTAACTAATCTTATTATTGAACACATAAGCTTTTATCTTTTTCCCTTCCTCACAAACATTGAGCACTATGGTTAGATTCAGATAGTTGGGCACACCTGTGATTATTCCCATAGGATAAACTCCTGGAAGCAGAATGCCTCTATATGTATATTTCCAGGGTTGTAGGGTAGAGGTAAAGGGTTGTGTGGAATGATGTGCACATTTTTAAGAATTTGAATATATTTTCTCAAATTACCTCCAGGAAGTTCTATATTTTCACCTGAAAATTCTAGCCAACACTAAGACATCGTTTTTTAATTCGTGCCAATTACACAGGCAAGAATAATACATCATCCTGCTTACATTTTTGTGGTTACTGGTATAAATAAATATTTTTCAAAAATGTTATAAGACATTTGTATTTTTTCTTTATGAATTGCCTGCATGTTGCCTTTGGTTATTGCTGTTATTACATACTGCCTTGTTGATCATATCCCCCAAATCTAGTATTTGACAAACTTGGACTGTGTTCTCATTTTACAATATCACCATTTTATTAGTAGTTAAGGGATTTTTGATTCCCTGGTTTAGACAGAACTATTTTTTCCATGGAGAAGGTAACATGTTTGTAGTTGTTCTCATTAATGTGCACTACTCAATCATCAAACATTTGTTGAGCATCTCTTATGTCCTGGATATAGGCTAGTTGCTGTAGACACTGAAATGAATTAGATAAGCTCACAATCTGCTATATAGAGCTATGCTGTCCATTATGGTAGTCCCAGACTGCATGAGGCAATTAAGCATGTGAAATGTGGCTTGTATGAATCTAGATGTCCTATGAGTATAAAATACATACCAGATTCCAAAGACCTCATATGGAAAATACAAAATAGCTGAAACCAGTTTGGCTCACTAAATAGAGCACCTGCCTACGGACTTAAGGGTCCCAGGTTCGATTCCGGTCAAGGGCACGTACCTTGGTTGCAGGCACATCCCCAGTGGGGGGCATGCAGGAGGCAGCTGATTGATGTTTCTCTCTCGTTTATGTTTCTGACTCTCTATCCCTCTCCCTTCCTCTCTGTAAAAAAATCAATAAAATATATTTTTTAAAATGCAAAATATCTCATTAGTAATTTGTTTATTGACTTTAAGCTAAAATCAAATTGTTGTATATTGATTTAAATACAATATATTACTAATAATAATTTCACCTGTTTCTTTTTACTTTGAAATTTGTGGCTACTAGATTTTTTTTAATTACATTAGTGGCTATCATTATATTTCTGATATACTAGCAGTCCTGTGCATGAATCCATGTGCCAGTAGCTCTCTGCGGGCCTCCCGATCTACGCCCATTGCCCAGAGGCTCTCCACGGCCCAGAGGCGTGGAACGCTTGCCTCATCCCAGTCTCAGTGGCCTCCCCCCTGGAACTGGGGGACTCAGGCTGGACTGAGAGGACTGGGTGCCATCATCTTTGTGATGGAGTGATGGTTAATTTGCATATTATCCTTTTATTATATAGGCTAGCAATACACAGCATGAGATTATCAATATTGAAAAGGTTGGACCTACAAATATTATATAAACTCAGAGTTTTAGTTTCTTGTTCTGCTAAATATAGAGAATAAAATTTAGCTCCATGCCCAGCCAGCATGGCTCAGTGGTTGAGGGTCAACCTAGAGGAACCAAGAGGTCATGGTCAACACCTGGTCAGGGCACAAGCCTGGGTTGTAGATTCGATCCCCAGAGGGGGGCGTGCAGAGGGAGCCGATCAATGATTTGCTCTCATCATTGATGTTTCTATCTCTCTCCCTCTCCCTTTCTTTCTGAAACCAATAAAAATATATTTTAAAAAATGTTATTACTTGCAAGCATTTTCAGCATTCTCTTTCCTCTCCAAACTACTTTGTTTTCTAGAAGTCATCTAGGAGGAACTATGCACTTAAAAGATTGGTTGGTTTTAAGGTTCTATTTTCAGAGAACAATTTTGACATTTATTCCTAAACCTGAGTTTCTTTTTTTTTTTTAATATGTTTTTATTGATTTTTTACAAAGAGGAAGGGAGAGAGATAGAAAGTCAGAAACGTCGATGAGAGGGAGACATCGATCAGCCGCCTTCTGCACGCCCCACTGTGGAGATGTGCCCGCAAGCAAGGTACATGCCCCCAACCGGAATCGAACCAGGGACATTTCAGTCCACAAGCTGACGCTCTATCCACTGAGCCAAGCCGGTTTCGACCCTAAACCTGAGTTTCTTAAGTGGTTATGATTTGTTAGGGATGAGGGAATATGGAAAAGAAAATAGAGAACTTGTTAAAATTATGGTTTTGTGTTTTGTTTTGTTTTTAATTTTAAAGTGGGCCAGTGCAAATGCAAGGACCTGGAATGCAGTGGGGCAGAGAGAGGACCAAGACCAGGTCCTGCGTGAAAAGGGCTGGCTCTCTGTAGGAGAGATAGAAGCACACGGCCCTCTAAAAGGAAGGAGAAGGGTGGCCAGCCATCGAGGCCCTTCCCGGGATCTGAGTGCTGTGGTATGCTATCTCATTTAATCCTTGGGCGGCTCCATTATCATCATGTCTGTTTTAAGGAGGTGAGGAGTGAGACAGAGGGAGATACAGGTGGAGCAATTGGACCCAGTCACATTTGACTTTAGATCTTAGCAAATGCGCTAGACACCTGAGCTATCTGGTCACCCAGGGAGCCTCCAGGAGAGGAGGGATTCGAACTGGCAGTCCACGTCAGGGATTTGTCCCGTAGAAACATGGCACCCCATTCAGTGATGGAGGGGCAGCCTGGCTGCAACCCACAGCACCTATGGATGAATTTTAAAGGGGATATCCCACTTATTAATAAAGTGTACCTGGTAAGTTCAAGGTAAAAAACTGAAAGTAATGATGCATAATCTAATTAGATTTTTGTTTGTTTACTTGCCAGTTTAAAACTCCCAAGATTTTGTTTTGCCCGGGAGGATTTTTTAGAGCACTATGTCTAGTAACAAAAAGCTGAGACTTTATATCTTTGATTGTATTTATTAAATGTCTATTAGCAGATAAGTGGCTTAGTAAATTACAATGCATGCAAATAATAAAAGAACATCCAGCAATTAATGAAGAATGTGCTCAGTTGCCCAAGACTCTTCTTTTCAAAATTAAAATTATTCTTTTTTTTCCCACCTTAGGCAGCATTGAACATTACAACAAAAATAAATTATCATGACTCTTACCTCTAACACTGAGGCAATAAAATACTGACATTATCTGTGAGAGAATCACGGCATTCAGGCCAGGAACTGTTGCAGGAATACCTCATAAACACAAATTGCTTTGGGATTACATTATTTCCTTGAAAAGAGATAAAAACAACCTTAACATTTTGGAGAGTTTATGTCTCTAGTCAGTATTTAGTACAAAAATAAACACTATGAATATTGGAAACAAATTCACTTGAAAATGTGCTACAAATAAGAAAAGTTTTAGCATAAATTAACCAATTACTAATTGAAAATTGTTACCATCTCAAGATATGCAGAAGAATGTAGAAAAAATGTGTATGGTTTTATAATTTTCCCCCATTTATGCATTAATGCTTCTGATTTTCTTCATTTTGTTTCTTGCTGATCTTTATTATGTGTGTAGATAAGCCCCTTTCTAAAGTCGAATGTGAATGGAAGAACAATAATATATGTTATTGGATTGTTTCTTTGGTATTTAGTTATATGAGTTCATTATATATTTTGGATATTGACCCTTTGTTGTAGTTATTGTTTGCAAAATCGTTTTCCATTTAGTTGGTTGCCTTTTTTGTTTTGTGGATGGTTTCTTTTGCTGTGCAGAAGCTTTTTTGTTTGATATAGTCTCATTCACTTGGTTGTCTTTTTTTAAATTTATTTTTATTGTTAAGAGAATTACAGATGTTCCCTGCCTCCTCCCCAGACCTACCACACTATTGTCTGTGTCCCTGGATTGTACATATATGCATTTAAGTCTTTTGGTTCATTTCTTCCCATTCCTCCCTCCCCTTCCCTCTGAGATTGGTCAGTCTGTTCCATGCTTTCCTGTCTCAGGATCTATTTTTGTTAATCAGTTTATTTTGTTCATTAGATTCCACATATAAGTGGGATCATGTGATACTTGTCTTTCTCTGACTGGCTTATTTTGCTTAACATAATACCCTCCAGGTCCTTCCATGTTATCTCAAAGGGTAAGAGATCCTTATTTTTTACTGCTGCATAGTATTTCATGGTGTAAATGTACCACAGCTTTTTTATCCATTCATCCATGGGCATTTGGGTTGTTTCCACATCTTAGCAGTTGTAAATAACGCTGCTATGAACATAGAGGCGCATATTTTCTTTCTGATTTATGTTTCAGATTCATAGGATATATTCCTAGAAGTGGGATCATTGGGTCAAATGGTAGTTTAATTTTTGAGGAAACTCCATACTGTTTTCACAGCAGCGGCAACAGTCTACATTCCCATCAGCAGTGTACTAGGGTTCCATTTTGGTCGCCTGGAGGCATGGTGGCCTGCAAACTATCACAGGCCCCTTGCCCAGGCTGCTCCACACCCCATTTTCTCCACATCCTCACCATCACTTCTTGATTTCTTGATGTTATCCATTCTGGTAGGTGTGAAGTGATATCTCACAGTCATTTTAATTTGCATCTTTCTGATGATTAGTGACATTCATTTGTTTTTGCTTTTACTTCCTTTGCCTTTTGAAGTCAAATTCATAAAATGTTCTCTACAACCAAGGTCCATAAGTTTAGTACCTATATTTTCTTCTGTGTAATTTATTATTTCAGGCCTTATATTTAGGTCTTTGATTCATTTTGAATTATTTTTTGTACACAGGGAATAAACTATAATCTAGTTTCATTCTTTTGCATGTGGCTTTCCAGTTTTCCCAGCACCATTTATCGAAGAGGCTTTCAATGAAGGTTGCATTTTAATAACAAATAAATGAGTAAATAAATGCATATAATAAATGTAATAAATAAATGTATTATTAAAATAGCATAATTTGACAGAGTGGTAAATTATCATAAAGAAAAATAAAGTTTGGTAAAGGAAAAGAGAGCTACAGGGAAAGGAGGCTATTTTTGATAGTGTGCCAGGAAAGAAATTCTGAGTGATAGTTGAACAAGAGCAAGAATGTTCTAGGAAGAAGGAACCACAAGAGTATCAGTCTTGAAACAGGGATGAATCAGGAAACTATGAAGAGCCAATTGAAAGCTAGCTTTCTGGCCTTGTTTCCATGGTCCATAACCATGCCACTTTGTAAATTCAGATTATTTTATCTGACTAGACCTATAACCAAGGTTAACTCTCAGCATATTCCAACAGGACAGGCATACAATGTGACCCAGGAAGATACAATCTACACACTAAGAAAACTGCCACAGTTTTCTAGCATGTGTCATCAGAAACCTGGGAATATGTGGGAGTTCATCCTAGAGATGTTAGAACAAGAAGAGTGGAATGTAGCACTAGGTCAGGCCAAACTCATCGAAATGAGTGCTCTTCCTGGAGAGCTTTCTGGGCATCATGTGGAGGAGGAAATCCAAGGCTTAGAGAGATAGGAACATTGGACTGTGCTGCACAAGTGTAATCTCTGTGTCCTCCTCCCAGCTAAATTCCAGGCAGAGGTCAGAAACCACTCCTGTCCTGAAGTCACCGATGTTCCTGGAAAGCTGTGTTTACTCTCTTTTATAGGTTAAGTGTGACTGTGGGGGATGGATCCATCAAGAGGAGCCTGCTGATTTCCATGGGAATCATGGGACCCCAGAGTAGCAGAGGCCAAGTGGCACCATTAAACTCCCAAAGACAAGGTGTGTGGGCACAGCTGGCATAAAGGGTGGCAAGGACATCAGTAAGCAGAATGCTTCGGCTCACAAAGCTCTTTAGCAGTAGTTAACTGATCAGAATAGATGGGTAGCCTGCCCTATGGCTTGATCTGTGTAATAGAGAGAACTCTAGGTCAGGTAGCCAAAAACCTGGCTTGAGTTGTCCCAGTGGCAAGTCATTGCCTTTAGCTTCTCCACCTAATGAATTTAGATTCAGAGGTCCTTGAATGAAAATGTCTCTCATGGCCCACCCTAATCAGAGCCTCACAGAGAGAGGAATTCTGGGACACCACACCTACTAAAAGCCAGAACAGGAATCTGCGGTCCGGCTCCTACTCTTAGTCATTATTATCTTTTATCTCCCTGCAGGGCATCTTCAACCCTAGTCTGAATGGCATGAGTCCAGCTGAAGTTCACCAGGAGTTGTGTGGGGGTTGAGGAGTGCACAGTGCATTCCGGGTTACCGAACATCCTGTTTGCTCAGGACTGAGTAGTTGGTATTAGGAACTGAAGGTCCTACAACCAGAAAAACACTGGAAAAACCAGAACCCTCATAATCCAGGAATCCAGTCACCATTCTGGCAATCCTACAAGTACGGGAAAACAGAGAGATGAATTGCTCAGATCTTACCTGATTTTTGTTCTATTGCAGCATAGAACCAAGTGTGCTAATCTATGTGTAATTATCTTATAAAGTACACTCTAAATTTTATGTATCTTTCAGCCATTAGTATGGATTCCGATCAGAGGATGGTAAAATATTTTCCATAAATTCAGTGGGTGGATAGTTAACGTAAGCAGCCTCATAGCCCAAAATCTCATAAAGTCTGTCATAATCAAACTTAACTTTAAAATAATTTCCTCATAACTTTCAGAATACCTTAACATTAGGAATAATATACATCTATTAAGGGGTACAAGTTGTATGCAGATAAATTTAATGCACAAGCAATATGGAAACAGGTTGAGACTTTCAACATCTGCTCACTAAGTTTTTCTTTAAAACTTTTATTTCAGTTCTCTTTTTTACCTCTTTATTCCTTCATATAGAAAGACTAAAAGGCAGACAACAGATAAAGGATGAAAGAAAAGAAAACATTTTTTAACCCCAGAATCACAGGCTAATACATCTTAAATTTCAAAACCACCAGCAGTTTCCTGTCCCTGTACCTGCAGTTACATAATGGAGGGCAGTACATGTAACAAATTAAGAATGATAGTTAAAGTATAACAGTATTTGTTTCTGGTTTACTTTAAAATAAAATAAAATAGAAAAAATTCAAAGTTTCACAATCTATAGGTCTTTCCAGAGAAACCAATGATAATAGCCAATACCCACCAAGTGCTACTGTGTGCCAGGCACTATTCCAAGTACTTTGAACCTATTAACTCATTTTAAAGGTTGGAAATGGAGGAAAAGACAGGTTTGGTAATGGGTGGAAGGTCACACAGATGAGAAGAGTGATGCTGAGATCCAGCGCCCTTCCAGGCAAAAATACAACCATGGGTAAAGGAATTGAGAAGGACTCAGTGGTCAAAGACTATATTTTGAGCCAGGGCTGAAGCAAAAAAGTAAACACCATTTTCTTTTATAATAAACTAGAAGCCCGATGAACGAAGATTCATGTAAGAATGGGCCTTTCTTTCCCTGGCTGCCAGCACCGCCTTTCTGCTCCAGCCCAGAACTGCCTTTCTGCCTTCCCACACTGCCCAGAGGCCCTGAGCAGCCAGGGGCAGTGCAAAATGCCTGCTTTTTCACCATGGTGACAATTCAAGCATCCCATCCTACCCTACCCCTCCCCATCCCTCTGGGCCGTTTGGTGCCTGTGTATGCAAATTAACCCGCCACCTTTCTTGGGTCAATTTGCATACTCACTCCTGATTGGCTTGTGGGTGTCACAAAGGTATGGTCAATTAGCATATTATTTTTTTATTAGGTAGACTAGAGGCCCAGTGCACGAATTTGTGCATGGGTGAGATCTCTCAGCCTGGCTAGTGATCAAGGCCTATCAGGGAGCCAGCCAGCTGGGAGGAGACATCACAGGAGGTTGGCCGGCTAGCCAGTGGGGAGGGGCCATGAGAGGCTCTGGGAGGACACTGGCCACCAGGATGCAGATCCTGCATTGAGCTTCTTCACCCTGGTGGTCAGTGAGCATCATAGCAACTGGTCAACCAGTCATTCCAGTTATTCCCGTCATTTGGTCATAATGGTCACTTAGGCTTTTATATATATAGACATCCAGAAACCAGAAGTGGACACCTCCAAATGGTATAAGATAAGAGCAGTGAAAGACACCAAAATGAGGATCCGGGCTTCCCTAGAAATATTCCCATGATCATAGAGGTTCCTTATAGGGGAGAAACTGGAAATTTACATCAGGACTTTTAGAATTGTGCAAAGTGCAAAATGGATTCAGTCACTATTAAATCCATTTGTCTTCTTTTTTTAAAATATATTTTTATTAATTCCAGAGAGGAAGGAGAGGGAGAGAGAGAGAGATAGAAACATCAATGATGAGAGAGAATCATTGATCAGCTGCCCCCTGCATGCCCCACAGTGGGGATTGAGCCTGCAACCCAAGCATATGCCCCAACTGAGAATCGAACTGTGATCTCCTGGTTCATAGGTCGACACTCAACCACTGAGCCATTCTGGCTGGGCAATCCATTTGTCTGCTTAGTACAATCCTGAATTATAGAATATCTCTAGGAACATTTGTATGTTAGTAACTGAACAGAATAAACCCTACCTGATAATTAGTATATCTAGTTTTCTGTATTTTGTGTGTGTGTGTGTGTGTGAATGTTTTCAATATGTGTGATAGCATGGACAATGTAATAAACAGAAGTGGGCAAAAATAAGTTTATAATTGTAAGTACATGAAACAGCTTATTCTTGTATATTTATTAATTATTGTATTATTTATTTGTAATACAACTGTAAACCTATTTTTTGCCAACACCTGTATATGTGTTTGTTAGTTTTAATTTGAAGATAATAATTTAGCATTTGAAATCTCCTAATCAGGAATTTAGTCTTCAGGGTATATTTGAAATGCCTTTACCATATTCAGAGGACTTATTACAGGTGGTTTAATTATTGCCATATTAATATACTAATTATTAATAAATTTAATAAATGAAATACCTTTCAGAGTGGTCTTCTTGGTTCAGGTTCTGATCGGAACATGAAGATTCTGCTTCTTGGTGAGCTAAACTTGCCTCTAGAATATGATTGCATCTGCCTGATTAACCTTTCTATGCACTATAATTGACATTTTGCCAGTGGTGTAGACAACTAATTGTCCACCAACAAATCCATTCTTTCCTTCCTAGATGCATGGGTACACTACACAGCCTTCCTAACAGAAAGGTGTGGTCATATGGCTGTTTTGTCTGATAGAATGCAAGTAAAAGAATGTGTGCTTAGCCAGAGTGGAATATTCAGGTCTAGAAATCAGAAGAGGGAGATCTGCTTTGGGAGCAAAGGTTTGGAAACTATCCACTTATTGAGATAATCCTAGGAGAGAGTGTGGAGTAAGTACAATAGAAGGGCTAGGACAGAGCCTTAAAGAAAATGACATTTATATATACAAAATAACATTGAATGTAAACTGTAATTGAGAAAAAAAACTTTTTTAAATTTTAAAGGAAAAAATGTATCTAGAAAAACAATTATCAACTCAATTTAATATTAAATCAAGGTTTTAAGTTACCTGAGGATGTTGGAAATTGTGTCCAAACTGACATACTACAAAGCATAAATACTGTTGTGAAGATATTTTTCAGAATCATCATTCAATTTAGTTAAAATTTACATTTTTCATAATCTTTTTTCAAAATATTTTTATTGATTTCAGAGAGAGGAAACACTGAGCCACACCAGCCGGTCTTTTTTCATAATCTTAAATGCTATATAGAAATAATACTAGTTTATTTGACCTATAAACCAATATGAAAAGGTTGGGAAGTTCATGAAAAAAAAATTGCCAAAATCTCCATACTAATAAAATATTGTTTTTAAACCAACATTATTGATACAGTTCAATTTTTTAAAAGATTTATTTTAAATATATGAACTTGGATTCTTACTTATATTAAGGTGTTTCTGAGAAAGAAAATACAATACAGAAAGCAAGCATTTATAGATGGAAGATAAGCCTACAGAGAAGGTGAAACAGTGCTGAGGTATTAGAAAGTAAGCAGAACAATGATTTCCTAGAAGCCATAGAGGGGACATGTCAAGAATAGCTCCAGATGCCTGAGAGAGGTCACAGAAAGGGCTGAAAAGTGTCCTCTGAATTTTTAGTATGGCAGTAGCCAGAATGTGGTATATTTAAAGTAAGAGTTAAGGAAATAAATAGAGGCAACTTTTAAATAATTTTGGCTCTGAATATGAGGAGGGAAAATAGGACAAGTTTTGACCATGGAGGTCTAATCTAAGGATGCTTTTATTTGCCATCAGAAAATTAAGGGGAGAACTTGGTTGGTGGACGGAGGTCCCTGAGAGCGCAAGAATGGAATCACAGGTGGGGGAATTAATTTTTTCAACTCAAAATGGAAGTCAAATGTCAGATGGAACTTCTAGCGCCTCATGCTCATTGTGTCCGTATGCATAGCCTCTAATTTCATTCTGCATCAACCAAGGACTCAGAATTTACTTCTTCCACAGTTCCTAGAAGAAAAAAAAATGGAATAACCCAGGCATTTTATAATTTTTGTGGTATTTACTTAGAATTTGAAGGATCCAGCCCTAGCCAGTTTGGCTCAGTGGATAGAGTATCAGCCTGTGGACTGAAGATTCTGGGTTCATTTCCGGTCAAGAGCATGTACTTTATTTTTTTTTTAATTTTTTTAATTAAATCTTTATTCTTCAGATTATTATATTTGTTTCTCTTTTTTCCCCTTCATAGCTCCCCTCCACCTGGCTCCCACCCTTCTGTCTACCCTTACCTCCTTCCCATTGACCTCATCCATAGGTGTATGATTTTTGTCCAGTCTCTTCCTGTACACCACTCACCCCTTTCCCCCTGAGAATTATCAGTCCACTCCCTTTCTGCGCTCCTGATTCTATTATATTCACCAGTTTATTCTGTTGATCAAATTTTTAATTCACTTAATTTTTAGACTTACTTGTTGATAGATATGTATTTGTTGTTCATAATTTTTTGGCTTTTACCTTTTTCTTCTTCCTCTTCTTAAAGAATACGTTTCAGCATTTCATATAATACTGGTTTGGAGTTGATGAACTCCTTTAGCTTTTTCTTATCTGTGAAGCTCTTTATCTGCCCTTCAATTCTGAATGATAGCTTTGCTGGATAGAATAATCTTGGTGTAGCTTCTTGCTATTCATCACATTGAATATTTTTTGCCACTCCCATCTGGCCTGCATCGTTTCTGTTGAGAAATCAGCTGAGTCGTATGGGTGCTCCCTTGTAGGTAATGAACTGTTTTTCTCTTGCTGCTTTTAAGATTCTCTCTTTGTCTTTTGCTCTTGGTATTTTAATTATGGTGTGTCTTGGTGTGGTCCTCATTGGATTCCTTTTATATGGAGTTCTGTGTGCTTCCTGGACTTGTAAATCTATTCCTTTTACCAGATGTGGGAAGTTTTCAGTCATTATTTCTTTAAGTAGGTTTTCAGTATCTTGCTCTCTCTCTTCCTCTGGCACCCCCACAATTCTGATGTTGGTACGCTTGAAGCTGTCCCAGAGGCTCCTTACATTATCTTCACATTTTTGGATTCTTTTTTCTTCTTGCTTTTCCAGTGGAGTGTTTTCTGCTTCTTTATATTTCAAATTTTTGACTTGATTCTTGCCTTCCTCTAGTCTGCTGTTAGGACTCTGTATATTATTTTTTATTTCAGTCAGTGTATGTTTAATTTCTAGTTGGTCCTTTTCCATCTCTAGTTGGTTCTTTTTCATCTGCAGTTGGTTCTTTTTCATCTCCTCTTGGGTCTCGCTAACTTTATCCAACTTTTCTGGGATATTCTTGAAAAACCTTATAAGCGTGGTTTTGAACTGTATATCCAGTCGTTTGTTTTCTTCCACTTCTTTTGTTTGTGATCCCTTCCCTTGTCTTGGCATTTTCACTATGCTGGGAGAACTTCTGTGTTGGATTCAGCCTTATAATACCAGACTTGCAAAACCGCAAAAGCCTCTCTGTTGAGCTTGGGATGGGTGGAGTCTCAGGGCTTAAGGGACCGCCTTGCCTTCCAGTCGGCTCTGCCCTCCACAGGCCCTGAGTCTCACATGACTGGGTAATCGCTGTAGCAGTCCCTGTGCACGTGCGTTCTCTCTCTCTCTCTCTCTCTCTCTCTCTCTCTCTCTCTCTCTCTCACTGCCTCTAGACTGCTGCCTTTCTGGCTCCCCTGTGCTCCGGGACCATATGAGTCTGGGTCCCCAGGGTTTCGCCTGAAACTGGGGTTTAGTGGAGTTAGAAGTGACACAGTTGGGAGGGTCTGTCTCCTGCCCACTCATGAAAGCCAGCAGCACAATCAGCAGTCGGTCCTCTGTGTGCAGTGCCATGCGCGCCACCAGACTTCTGATCTTTTGCAACTCCCCCAAAGTTCCGTGTACTTCTCCCTTTTCACAGTCCAAACTCCCCCTGTATGAGTTTCGGCTGGATCTGGGGTTTAGTGTCATAGGATAAGGGGTTCAATGCCATTGAGAGTCTCCGTTTCCCTCCTGCCAGAGAAAGCCAGCCAGGTTCTCTGGCACCCACTCTCTCCACGCACGCATCTCCGTACCTCAGCTTTTTGCAGCTCCTCTGGGTCTCTGTGAGCCCCTCTCTTTCCCTCTAGTTGTAGAATTTCCACTCAGCCAGCTTTCCTGTGTTTCTGGATAATGTCTGTTCTGTCTTTTAGTCATAGTTTTGAAATTTTGTGCAAGGCAGCAGTGTAGGTGTTTACCTATGCCGCCATTTTGGATTCTCAGACCAAGAGCATGTACTTTAGTTCCAGGCTCCTCCCTGCCCAGATCCTGGTCATGCAGGAGGCAATGAATCTATGTGTTTCTCTCACATTGATATTTCTTCCACTTTAAAAATCAATGGAAAAATAAATTTGGAGGATCCATAGGAAAGGGTACATTGTGCAATGACCCGCACAATACCATACTTGTATCTGCTTAATTAACCCAGACAGAAAAAGTAGCCTGTGCATTAGAGGGTGGACACTGACCTACACCTTAATTAACCATATTCTTCAAATCAGGGGACAGTGAGATAAGGACTCTCCTGACCTCAAAGCAGAACTGAAAAGGTTAAGAAAATAAAAAAGACACTTCTGTGAATTCCTACTTGGTTCCTGTTTATTTTCCTTTTCCAAGAAAATCCTCTCTTGTGAAATTCTAATGCTTTGGATAGATATTCAGAAATTCTTAGATCTCGTCCTTGAAGATGTCTTTGGCTTTCTCAATGGCAATTTCTATGTGAGGCTTGTGGTCCTGAGATCAGAGCCAGGTCTCACGGGGTGGGGGTGGGAGCCCTCCACACCACCTCACAGGACATTAGCGGTTATTCTTGCCATAGCTCACATTGAAATCCGTTAAGTGAGGTTCCATATCCTTTGCTACCTGAGCCATAGTCCCCAGTGCAGGTTATACCTTGTATTTCTCAACTCCAAGTGTCCTTGCACTCAAGGAGCAGGATGGGAGATTTCTTCTAAATTTTTAGAAGACACTGTGGAAGAAAGGGGCCACGTGCTAACCTGACAAGCTCAGGGAAGGCTTGCATGGCGATCTTGCAAACTCAAAGACCTAAAGTAACCACAAAGGATGGTCTGAAATTAAATTCTAACTAAAAGCAGTTACGATGGGTAATCACCTCCTAGGCCAGTATCTTTACTGACAAGGTCAACCTTTACGTTAACTGAGCCTGTCTTTTTGCATCTATGATAACATGCTTGCTGGGTGCCAGGACAGATATCACAAATTCCTTCACTGTTATCGTGTTAATTGTCCCTAGGGACTTGCCCTTCCCACTTTGCTTTCTCCCGCCTCTCTAATCTCTAATCTATCATCAATGTATTTTATGTAATCCATCTAGGGTTCCTCCTTTGATTGCAATGTATAAAAATAGAAGAAAACCTACCAGTTTTGGGAGCATTATCTCAATCCCTTGAGGTTCTGCTTCCCGGCAATTGTTGACAATTTGGCTCAAATAAACTCACAAAAATTCTTTTCAGGTTTGAATGTTTTTCAAGTTAACAACACTCATAGCAAAACATGCCCACGCTCAATAGTAATTGATTTAGTCAAATAGTGTAAACAGATAGAACAAGTTAGCTCTTCTTGAAATCTAGTAGATTTGAGGCAGACATCCTCCTTACACATTGTCTGTAGGCAAAGCTCTGAAATCATCCCTCAACTGCTGGCCTTAGCACATCCACAGTTTTTTTAATAAAAAAAACTCACTCCCCCTTATCAGTAGGAAAATGGTTATGGTTGTGGAACAGAAGCCATAGGCTGAAGCTGAGCACATCAGTTGTAAGGCCTATGGACTTTACACATCATATCCCCAACGTCCTCCTTATCTTAGAGCGTGCTAGCCCAGCATAGAGGAATTCCACATTTACTCATTATTGATTAACTCAGGATCGTTGGCTCTAAGGGACGAACTCGATTCCTTACTGCTCTTAGTTCTTTTCACATTATGCTGCAAAAACAAAGGAAGGTATGCAAATTGTGTGATTCTATGTATATAAAGTTCTAGAATCAACAAAACTAGTCAAGGGATAGAAATCCCGCCTCCTGGCACTGGCTGGGAGAATTGGCTGCAAAGGGGCACAGGGAACTTTCAAGGTTGTTGAATATTCTGTATCTTGGCAGGTAGAAACATTTTTCAAAGCTCATCAAACTGTTTACTTAACTGTTAACAGTTAAGTTTATTTATTTATTTGTTTGTTTGTTTGTTTGTTTATTATAAACTAGAGGCCCAATACAAGAAATCAGTGCAAGAGGCTCTAAGCCCTCCCCGCCCCATACTCCACCCCACCCCAACCAGCGCTTTGTCTGGAAGGTCATCTGGAATGTTGTCTGGAAAGTCATTCAGTCTAATTAGCACATTATGCTTTCATTTTTATAAATTATATCTCAATAAATTTGATTTTGTTTTTTTTAATACCTTTGAAATTTTTCATAAGTATCACATCATACTAAGTATTAAACTTGCTGATAATTACCTTTCAAATCAAGGCCACACTTGAAATTTAATCCTCTTCCATCTTTTGTGCATGTCTTTGATAACTGAGTTTATTCGAGTGTTCTCTAGGCTGCTAAATGTGTCTCTTGAGATAACTCCCTTTTACTCCAATCCAACATCATCCTTGTCTGCAAGATCCAGGATTCATTTTGAAGCACTTTTTCCAAACACTTGTCACCTCTTTGGAGTCTCTGTCCAGGAAATCCTACTATTTATCAAAAATATTACATCTGTCTTACCAAAGTCTAGGATATATACCTAATCACATAAAACTCTCCCTGGCTATCATGAACCCTAAGAAACTCATCATGTTTTTCCTACAAGTTCATGCCACGTTCACTTCTCTGACCAGTTCCTTCTTGTGTCCAGCATTTGGAGCTTAATTCCTCCACATTCTGAGAAAATGTCCACTTAGAAGAATTGCTGGGCCCTGAAGCATGGTATTTTTAGACAGAAATAAAAGTAGAGCCGAAACCGGTTTGGCTCAGTGGATAGAGCGTCGGCCTGTGGACTGAAAGGTCCCAGGTTCGATTCTGGTCAAGGGCATGTACATTGGTTGCGGGCACATCCCCAGTTAGGGGGCGTGCAGGAGGCGCTGATCAATGTCTCTCATCGATGTTTCTGGCTTTCTATTCCTTCCCCTTCCTCTCTGTGAAAAATCAATAAAATATATTTAAAAAACAAAAAGTAGAAGTCAGTAATGACCCCTTCATTTATTACATGAGACATCTAAGGTCTTAAGGGCTGAGGTGTTTGGAATCAATAGAAATACATATCTACACTAATAAAAGAGAAAATCCTTATTGACCATACCTCCATACTCACAGCCAATCAAGAGTGATATGCAAATTAAGTCAACAAAGATGGAGGGTAAATTTGCATATACAGGAGGGGTGGGCTGTGCCTGATGCCACCCGAGAGGTCCAGTACACCATGGAGGACCAGATAGGCCAGGCAGGCAGCACTTGATGCCACCTACGGGGTCCAGGCCGCCATGGGGGACTTGGGTAGGCGGGGGTGCCAAAGTCTCTGGTGTCTGCCCTTAAGCCACCTATAGACGCTGGTGGAGCAGGCCGGGGTTGAACATTTTAATGAAAATGGGATGCCTGTGCCCAGGCCCACCACGCCCCAACCCTAGAAAGGGGAGGGCAGTAGGCAGTTAGTAGGCACCACGGATTGGAAGGGACTGGGAGCAACCTGCAGGCATGCTACCTGTGAGAGGTGCTGAACCATGATGATGCAGAGGGCTGGCTGATGGAGGAGTGCAAAGGTGCAGATGAGGCGGCTCTCCGCTAGCACTGAGCTTAAAAAGCACATTGACAGCCTGATGGACTAAATCGCCTTTCTGAAGAAGGTGCATGAAGAGGAGATTACTGAGCTGCAGGTGCAGATCCAGTATGCTTAGGTCTCCGTGGAGATGCACATGTTCTCCAAGTCTGACCTCTCTGCCGTGCTCAAGGACATCTGCGCCCAGTATGAGAAGCTGGCTGCCAAGAACATGCAGAATGCAAAAGATGGTACAAGAGCCACTTCACCATGTTGACTGAGAGCACTGCCAAAAATACCTACAGGGTGCACACTGCCAAGGGCGAGGTGTCTGAAAGCCTCCACCTACTCAAGGCCAAGACCCTGGAGATCAAAGCATTCTGGGGAATGAACTAAGCTCTGGGAAAGCAGCTGTGAGAGCTGGAGGATGAGCAGAATTCCGATGTTAGTGCCATGCAGGACACAATCAACAAATTAGAACTACAGAGAGTGAGATGGCATGATATTTAAAAGAATACCAGGACCTCCTCAATGTGGCTTTAGACATTGACATTGCAGCTTACAGGAAACTCTCAGAAGGTGAGGAGACCCTGCTCAGTTTCACCAGCGTGGGAAACATAGCCAGCAGCTATTCCCAGAGTTCCCAGATCTTTGGTCAATCTGCCTAGGGGGTTTACAGACCAGCTTCTACTTGATGTTTGCTCGCTCCTTCCCTTCTTAATACACCAGCCAGGTCCAGGAGGAACAGATCGAGGTGAAGGAGACCATTGAGGCTGCAAAAGCAGAGGAAGCTAAGGATGAACCCCCGCTCTGAAGGAGAAGCTGAAGAGGAGGAGAAGGAGAAGGAAGTGGTTGCCAAAGAGGAAGAGGAAGAAGGTGCCAAGGAAGAATTTGAGGATGCAAAGAGAAAGTAGAAGGAGGTGAAGGTGAAGGAGAAGATGCCCAAGAAGCTGAGGATGAGAAGAAAGATGAAGGTGCCGGGGAGGAGCAAGCAACCAAGAAGAAAGACTGAGCCCCCCCTTTCCTTAATTATTTCAGAAATAATTCTGAAACCAGATCAACCCTGTCATCAACCAAGCAGTTGAGTTCCTGATACTATATGAATTAAGAAGTCAATATATATAACATTCTGAGGTGACTCAGGTTGGACATTAAATGTTGTGCTCTGACTCTTCTCCTTATGCTTGCACAGTGGTTTCCTGGCTTGCTGCCAGCCTGTGCATGGTCTATGCTTATGAGTTCAGGATCTATGACAATGTGAATAATTCAGATATTTACAATAAAAACACAAGAAAACATGAATTCACTGATGCTAATGTTAAACTTCATGGGAAAAATAGTCCTTTGAATCTTTGGTGGTTAGAAATTAAAGAGCTCAAATCATTGTAATTTTATTTACTGTGCAATAAACAGTAAATAAAGTTACAATGAATGACACACAAAAAAATGCCGAAGCCGGTTTGGCTCAGTGGATAGAGCGTCAACCTATGGACTGAAAGGTCCCAGTTTTGACTCTAGTCAAGGGCATGTACCTTGGTTGTGGACACATCCCCAGTAGAAGTGCAAGAGGGAGCTGATTGATGTTTCTCTCCCATCAGTGTTTCTAACTCTCTATTCCTCTTCCTTCCTCTCTGCAACAAATCAATAAAATATACTAAAAAAAAAAAAAAAGTGGGAGGAAGGGAAGGGACTACAACTACCCTGTTTCCCTATAATCTGCAAAACTCTCTTAACAAAGAGATGCATTATTCAGAAATCCAATAACAAGTTGAAAGGATCCTTTACACTGAATGGCCAGATTATTATGATCTCTGAACTCAAAATAATCTGGCCACTCAGTGTATATCCTATATAATAAAAGGCTAATATGCAAATTGTCCCCTTGACCAGGAGCTCGACCAGCAGGCAGGCCAGTCAACTGTCCATGTCCCCTTTCTCTGGCCAGGCTGGCCAGATGCCACCCATGCATGAATTCATGCACTGGGCCTCTAATACACACACACACACACACACACACACACACACACACACACACACACACTAAAGCAGCGGTTCTCAACCTGTGGGTCGCGACCCCTTTGGGGGTCCATCGACCCCACCACAGGGGTCACCTGAGACCATCAGAAAGCACAGATATTTACATTACGATTCACAACAGTAGCAAAATTACTGTTAGGAAGTAGCAACAAAAATAATTTTATGGTTGGGGGTCACCACAACATGGGGAACTTTATTAAAGGGCCGAGGCATTAGGAAGGTTGAGAACCACTGCTCTAAAGAGAGTGGCCAGATTATTATGCATTCAGGGATCATAATAATCTGGCCACTCAGTGTATAATAAAAAGTTAATATGTAAATTGACCCTAAAAGTGGAATGATGGGGAATGACTGGTCGTTATGAGGCATCCTGATGACCAGGGGGCAGACGCTCAATGCAGGAACTGCCCCTGGTGGTCCCAGATTGCAAGAGGGCACAGGCTGGGCTGAGGAAACCCAGCCCAGTGCATGAATTTTCATGCACCCAGGCCTCTAGTTTAGAGATAAGAAAGGCATTACAGTAGGGGCCATGGGAAGGATTGCATATGTGATAGAGGGAGCCAGCTAGAATGTTCATCTTCAAGGACAGAAAGCAGCAGAACATTACAAGAGAAGGAAGGAGGACTATTCTTCAAACTTTGTAGGACAAGAATATGGAGAATTCCAGCTTGCCATTTGAGATATCAAAATCAGACACATGGTGGAGAGCTGCCTGCTGTCTCCATTTATCTGTTTCTGTGAGTGTGAAGACAGGAAGATGGAATGTGGAAGAGACAGGCCCAGCCTCTTGTAACTTTTGACCTGGTGCCTGGACACAGGTAGAAACAACTGGTTCAGCCTCATCAGCTGGTGTCCCTTGCCTGGAGTAACCATGATACCATAGGATGCACATGGAGCATGTTACAAAGAGAGGCAGCATCTGTCACCAGCCACAGAGACCTAAGCACATGAGCATGTTGGTTTGATTTCCCAGATACTACAACAGGAACCCAAAACCACTTTGCTCCTCTCCACTTCCCACGCCTCCCCTGAATTCTCCATTCCCAGGTACACACTTTAAATCCACACCAGAGAATTTGATTTGAAGTACCTTGATTAGCACTGGAATGAAAATTAAGTATGTACCACTCAGGCAACGGGTACGTAAGACTTCTGTGCTGTTTCTTACAACAGCACATAAATCTACAATGATCTCAAAAAGAAAGTGTAATTGAAAAAAAAACAGGCTACTCAGAATGTACTGACTGGAAGAAAGAAATAACCCCCACTTCTCTACAAAAATGCCCCACCCTGAAAATCAACTTTTGGGTTTAACCAACTTCCTCAGTCAAGCTCTACCTATATATAGATACCATCTGGTGCCTCGTGGAAAGTCAAGCAACAGAAAATGATACCTGTTTCTGCCTTCTCCTTCCCCTTACCAAAGTGACAAGTTCCTTAAAGGCAACTGTAAAAGCATGTGTATACGTCTGGCAGTCAAACCAAAACTGTTGAGAACTGTTTGCTCCAAAGAAGGGAACAGAGCTGCACCCAGACAGAGAGGAAGATACATCCTTCACTACAGACCCTTTTGGACTTTTGGATTTTATATTGTGTGTACATATTACCTAGCCCAACTATATCACTCCCCAGATCTTACACATCCTTTGACGGTGTGGCACAAACATCACCTTGTCTATGAGCATTTCCCAGCCAGAATTCATCCCCTCCTGTGTTCCACAGACCACTTCTTCTCAGTTGAAAAACCTGAGAGCTTGTTTTAAAAATGCCCCAGACTCAGGCCCTGACCGATGTTCTCAGTGGTTAGAGTGTCAGCCTCTGCACCGAAGGGTTCCAGGTTTGATTCCTGGCCAAGGCCACCCCATCTATATGTCTCTCTCACATGGATGTTTCTCTCTCTCTATCCCTGTCCCTCCCTCTTTTCCACTCTCTCTCTCTCTCAGAAAAGCAATGGAAAAAATATCCTCGGATGAGGATTAACAACAACAACAAAAACAAGCTCAGTCTCTCCCCCATTCCCAGAACAACAGATTGAGAATCTCAGAGGGAAGGAGGGCCAGGGTGGGTTTTTTGTTGTTGTTGTTGTTTTTAATCTCCTCAGGTAATGTTCAATTGTACTCAGGATCCAGAATTTCTGCCCTGATACTTTATGGAGCCAAGATTCAAGCACTCTCTCTAAAGGTAAACATTAAATAATTGATTAAAAAAATTTTTTTAAATACTTCCACTCCTTTTATCTCATGTTGTCTTCAGAACAATTCTGTGAGCTGGGCAGCAATGTGGAAAGGAACAGAAGTGTTAGCTTGAGTTTTTCAGTTCTGTATTTCTTTGTGTCTGACCATCTACCCTGAGAAGAAAACCAGATTTCACACCCACACCCATATCTCAGCACCACCCTTTACACACACAGGTGGTGTTCCACTGCAATTTATCAGCAAAGTGAAGAGTGAGTAGTCCAGCAGGGAGTGTTTCTCAGTCCTCCAGAGCACGTGGCAGCCCACCTTCCTGAAAGTGTTTCCAGATCTTGAGGAGGAGTTTATCTCTCTGTGGCTCTAACTGCCCATTTATTCATCTCAAAATCTCAGGTGCATGCTCACAATGCAGATTCCTGGGGCCTGGGCTTACAGAACCAGGATTTCTGGGAATGACCTTCAGGAACACCTATTTTTGTATTTTTGAATGTGTATGTGGTAATAAAATATACAAAATATAAAGGTCACCTTCTTAACCATTTTTTAAATTTTTTTATTGTTCTAAGAGAGGAAGAAAGAGAAATATCAACTATGAGAGAGAATCATTGATTGGCTGCACCCTGCATGCCCCATTTTGGGGATTGAGCCAGCAATCTGGGCATGTGCCTTGACTGGGAATCAAACTGTGACCTCCTACTTCATAGGTCGATGCTCAACCACTGAGCCACGCTGGCCGGGCATCTTAACCATTTTTAAGTGCACAGTTGAGTGTCATTAAGTACATACACATTGTTCTGCACCCATCATCATCATTTCTTCAGAACTTTTTCATCTTCTCAAACGAAAACTTTGTACCCATTGTGCAATAACTCCCCATTACCCTCTCCCCAAGTCCCTGACAACCTGCATTTTATTTTCTGGTCTCTGGATTTGACCACATGAGAAACCTCACATATATGGAATTATGCAGTATTTATCTTTTGTAACTGGCTTATGCCACTTAGCATAATGTCTTCAAGAACATCCACACTGTATCATACAGCAGGATTTTCTTTTCAAGGCTGAATAATATTTCATTTTATGTATATGCCACATTTTGCTTATGTATTCATCCGTTGAAGAACATCTAGGTTGCTTCCACTTCCTGACTATTGTGAATAATCTACATGGAAGAGCAAATAGCTTTTCGAAATCCTGATTTCAATTTTTAAAAATATGTCTACCAAAAAGTAGGATTACTGAATCATTGGTAAATGTATTTTTATTTTTTTGAGGAACCTCCATACTGTTTTTTATGGTGGTTGAACCATTCATCTTACATTCATACCAACAATAAGCAAAGGTTCTGATTTCTCCGTATCCTGTGTCAACATTTAGAATTTCCCTTCCTCCCCCCCCCTCTCTCTCCCCTTCCTCCCTTCCTTCCTTTCTCTTTCTTCCTCCCTCCCTCCATCCCCCTCTCCCTTTCTTCTTTCCTTCCTTCCTTCCTTCCTTCCTTCCTTCCTTCCTTCCTTCCTTCCTTCTTTTCTTCCTTCCTTCCTTCCTTCCTTCTTTTCTCTTTCTCTCTCCCCCGCTTCTCTCTCTTCCTCTCCCTCTCTCTCTCCCTTTCATTTTGATAGTAGCCATCCTGGTAGATATGAGGTGATATCCCATTTAGCTTATATTTACATTTCCCTGATGATTAGTGATGTTGAGCACCTTTTTATATGCTTGTTGCTATTTTTATATCTTTGAAGAAATGTCTATTCAAATTCTTTGCCCGTTTTTAATCAGGTTGTTTGTTTTTTGTTATTGAGTTGTAGGGGTTCTTTATATACTCTATATATTAACCCCTCAACAGATTATGATCTGCAAATATTTTCTCCCAATTCCATATGTTTCCTTTCTATTCTGTTGGTTGTTCCATTTGCTGCACAAAAGTTTTAAAGTTTGATATATTCACAACTATTTTTACTTTCGTTGCCTATGCTTTTGGCATTATAACAAGAAATCATTACCAAATACAATGTCATCATGTTTGACATTATGTTTTCTTCTAACAGTTTTATAGTTTCAGGTCTTACTTTGGTCTTTAATCCATTTTGAATTAATTTTTGTATGTGGTGTAAGGTAAGGGTCTAACTTCATATTTTTGCATGTGAATATCCAGTTTTTCCAACATCATTTATTGAAGAGACTAATCTTTTCCTATTTTGGTGTCTTGGAATCCATATTGAAAATAATTTGACCATATATGTGAGAGTTTATTTTTGGTTGTGTACCCTATTCTATTGGTCTATATATCTGTCTATATACTAGTACCACATTGTTTTGATTACTGTAGATTTGTAATATGTTATTAAGTCAGAAAGTGTAAGGCCTACAGCTTTGTTTTTTCTTTCTCAAGATTGTTTTGGCTATTTGGGATGCTTTGAGATTTCATATGAATTTTAGGATGAATTTTATATTTCTGAAAAACATGCTACTGGCATTTTGATAGTTTCTTGAGATGTAGTTTGTTGATCTGAGATCTTTCTTTGTTCTTAATATAGGTAGTTTCCAATATAAAATTTCTGTCTGAGGTGTTTTTGCTGCATCCCATAAGTGTTGATATGTTTATATTTTGTTTTCCTTTGTCTCAAGATATTTTCTAATTTCCCTTGTGATTTACTCTTTGACCCATTAGTTCAAGAGCTAACTTTCTAAGTTTTTTGTGTGTTGTTATTGTTTTTTTGAGGGAGAGCGTGGTGGGGGGTAGGGGGAGACAGTTTCTATCTAACTGAGGCTAAAGACCACATGCAAAGCAAGCAGGGCTCTCCTGCACAGCATGGACTTTGAAGGCCCAGATTATGAGATGCCCACAGTCTAGAGATGGATCATCAAAACACCAGCTGTGGAGACCAAGGGGCTTGTTGAGTGTTGTGATCACTATCTCTATTTGAGGCTCAATGGGTATTTGTGGTTCTGTCCAGATAGAGCTTTAGTTTGTGGTGCAGTGACTATCCCCAGAACACAGCACAGCTATATCTTGTTTTCATGTTCAGAGAGAAGTCTGGAGAGAAGCCCACCAGACAACTCTCAGGTTTCAAGGTTTCTAATGCTGAGTGGTAAGTTGTCCGTCTGGCCTCCATATCACTTCCTCTACCTACTTCTTCCTTAGAAACCACTGGTCTCCTTTCTTCTCTCCATTCTCTTCCCTCATTAAAGGGAGAGGGGAAAGAGTGAAAAATATACCATGTGCTTTATATTCATTATCCCATCCAAGCCTCACTAAGTATTATTATCCTCATTTTACAGTTGACAGAACTGAGGCTCACAATAGTTAGGTAACAACTCAATAATTGTTGAATAAGTAGACAGTAAGAGGAAGATATTAGACTCAAAATATGTCTTTCTGGATCTAACACCCATTATAACTACTTCTCCCATTTATTCAACAAATACTATGTGCTCACGTTATGATAGGGGTTCAGCAAAAACTGCAACAACAACAGATAGGGCTTCGGTCACCCAAGGAAACCACTGCTAGTAGAGGAGATACTTACCAAACTTGTAAATATAACATTTTTTAAAGAAATGCTACAGCGGTGTAAATACTATGGGAACACAGAGAAGCATGAATTCTAGGTTTAAGTAGGAAGATGTCTCACATTTAGGGCAAAAAAAAAAAAAGAGGAAGAATGGAAGGTGTGTGTGTGTGTGTGTGTGTGTGTGTGTGTGTGTGTGTGTGTGTGTTATAGATTTCAGAGAGAGAGGCAGAGAGAAGGAGAGACAGAGATGTGAGAGAGAAACATCAATTGGTTGCCTTCCATACATGCCCTAACCAGGGATCAAACTGGTAACCTGGGTATGTGCTGCTCAGGGAATCAAACCTATGGCCTTTCAGTGTCCAGGATGATGCTCCAGCCAACTGAGCCACACAGGCCAGACTTGGGAGATTTTTAAATAAAATTCCAGATGGTAAATATTTTAGGCTCGCCGAGACCGGTTTGGCTCAGTGGATAGAGCATCGGCCTTCGAACTGAAAGGTCCCAGGTTTGATTCCAGTCAAGGGCATGTACCTTGGTTGCGGGCACATCTCCAGTAGGGGGCATGCAGGAGGCAGCCGATCGATGTCTCTCTCTCATCTATGTTTCTGACTTTCTATCCCTCTCCCTTCCTCTCTGTGAAAAATCAATAAAATATATTTAAAATATATATATATATTAGGCTCTACAAGACCAGGCAATCTCTGTCCAGCTACTAAGCTCTGCTACTGTAGCACAAAAGCAGATGCAGAAAACGTAAACAAATAGGCATGGCTTTGATCTAATAAAACTTAATTTATAAAAACAAGAAGGCAGCCAGAGTTTATAGATCTCTCCAAAATTAAAGGGGGTAATTAAACCAAGGATGTGATCAGATTTTTGTTATAAAAAGACTACTCTGGGCAATGTAGAGTTTATCTTCTCATACCCTTTTCCTTGGAGTAGCTGAAAGAAGAATGCACCACAGTGGGCCAATGGACCTTGGATTTTATAAAATGAGAATAATGAGTCCTGGGATTTTCACATAACTCTCTCACTCTCTTTTCCTGTCCCTCATTCCGCTCACTCTTCCAATTTCACTTCCTCCTATATATTCTGTCTTTCCCCATTTTGAGTATAGAGTTGCCATATTTTGCAAATAAAAATCCATGACACTCAGTTAAATTGAAATGTCAGATAAACAATAAATTTTCAGTATATCTCATGCAATATTTGAGATATTCTTGTACTAAAAATGCATTCATTGTTTACCTCAAATTCAAATTTAACTAGGCATTCTATATTTTAATCTGTCAATGCTACCAATGGGCCCTTTCAGTCTAAGTTTCTCAGATTCCTAAGGCAACACACGAGGATAGAGATCAGCCCAGCCACAGTGACTCAGTGGTTGAGCATCAGCCTATGAATCAGGAGGTCATGGTTCAATTCTTGGTCAAGGCATATGCCTGAGTTGATCCCAGATCAAGCAGGAGGCAGCTGATCAATGATTCTCTCTCATCATTGATGTTTCTATCTCTTTCTCTCTCCCTTTCCCTTCCTCTCTGAAATCAATAAAGATATTTAAAAAAAAAAAAAAAAAGGACAGAGATCAGGGAAGGCTGATGTGTAGATTGGGTTGTGGCTGATGGGCAGCAGCCAGGAATGGGAGAGACAGTAAAGTGAGGCCTAGGAAAGTGAGTATCAAGGTAGATTCCAGCAAAGCCAGAAGTGAGGGAAAAAGGGATGCTGGTGAGATGTTGCTGAGAGACCTGTGGAACGTGGGCTCGTCAGGAAGTGAAGCAAGAGTAGGTAGGTGTGGTGGCTTTTATAATCTCTTCCACTCAGATAGAGCTGTACCACTTTACAAAAAGTTTCCATTGACTCTCACAGGAACCTTTCAAGAGGGCATGAGTATTAGTAGTCAATGGTCTCACTTAAAAATGGGAAAACCGAAGACTCACATAGGTCACCCAAGTTAATAGCCCTTCTGAGACTCAAATAAGGCCTTTTCGCTGACCTTCACTTCCTTTACCTTCTGAAAATATGTCCTATGGTCAAAGACATTAATGATAAGAAGAAGAAGAAGAAGAAGCAACACCAACTAACATTTATTGAGGACTCACCTTGTGCCAGACCTTGTTCTAAGTGCTTTGTATATTAAACTCACTTATTTCTTTTTTTTTTTTTTTTTTGGTTTGTTAATCCTCACCTGAGGATATTTTTCCATTGATATTTTAGAGAGAGTGGAAGGGAGAAAAAAAGACAGAGAGAAACATCAGTGTGAGAGAAACACATCAATTGGTTGCCTCTTGCACACACCCTCATAAAGCCTGGCAAGGGAGGAGCCTGCAACCAAGGTACATGCCTTTGACCAGAATGGAACCCAAGACCCTTTGGTTCTCAGGACAACACTCTATCCAAACCAGCTAGGGCTAACTCACTTATTTCTTTATTTCTCACAGAATTCTTTTGAGGCAGGTATTATTATGATCCCTATTTAACTAGCACAGAGAAATCAAGCAAGTAGCTTAAGATAAGAACAAGAATCCAGATCTGGTCATTTCAGTTCAAAACACCAAATATCTGATAAAGACTTATTCCTTCACCAAACTTCATCAGACTCCTCTGAGTCTTCTTCCAACTAGGCCTTAACCTCAGTTGTCCTGTGCTTGCTGAGTCCAGTTGTATTAAGAATATTGATAGGTCAATTTAGAGAGAATCTCTACCTTTGATGAAGATCAAATTTCTCATCCCCACCCCTTGGTATCTCATCATCTTGTCCTATCTTTGGAGTCCCATTAAGTTGGTTTAGAAAGATTCCCCCTATCCTTAACTTCTTCTTTTAGCATGTTTCCATCCACTGACCTCCTCAGTGTGCTCACTAGCTGTACTAGTAAATCCCTAGCTGTCTTTGCAGTATTCAAAGTTAAGGTCCATCGCTCATCCCTATTATAATAGTCTTGACACCTTTGCAATAGTCCTGAATTAAGTCCTCTTTACCATTTAACAAGCATCCGAATAAACTTTCCTTAACTACACCTAACCACTGGAGTATGCTGCTTCTTCAGGTCAGGGTGTAGAAGGTGTGCGGAATTAGAGGTGTGGGGAAGGAAAGCGGAGTTGGCACAAAATGAGATAAGCTGGGTTACAACCATCTCTTTCTTCCCAAACTCCTCTGCCTTTTCATGACTTAGCACAAGCTGTCACTGAAATGACCTTACTGCTATTCCCCATACCCCCTAATCCCAAACTCCTATGCACCCTTCATTATTTATTTAGATATCACTAGACAGAGGTGACCGCCACTTTCCTGGGTAGTGTTTAGAACTCCTTTCTCTGAGCTGCAGACTTCTCTCTTTAAGCCTGTATTAGAGGACTGCAGTGCCATCATTTACAAACCTGTCTTCCTTAATAGATGGTGTAGTCTTCCGCACGAGAGTCATACCACCTTCAACCCCAAATTTAAGACTTTTAAAACAATGCCTAATTCTCAGTAGTTTCACAATAGAAGCTTACTGTGAATTTCAAGAGACAGTTCTTTGAGCTGCAGGAGGGTTTCCATGTTGTCATTTAAAACCCCAAGACTCCTGTCCAAGGTGCTATGTGTCTCAGTTGGATCGTCCAGTTCACCAAAAGGGTGCAAGTTCTATTCCAGTCAAGGCGTGTGCAAGAAGTAATATCCACTTCTCTTTCTCTCTCTCTCTATCTCTGTCTCTCCATTTCTCTCTCGAGCACTAAAAATATATCCTCAGGTGAAGATTTTTAAAAAACAAACAAGCTCCTTTCATCTTATGGCTCCACCTTCCCTTGAAGTTCTCTGCATTCAACTGGAAAATGAGAAAAGGGGATGAAGGATTGCATGTGGAAGCTTTTTATGAGCCTGCTAGGAAGTAGCACTCTTCAATTCTGCTCACATTCCCTTGTCCTCAACTCATTCACATGGCCTCAACTTTGCTGCAAGAAGAGGCTGGGAAATGTAGTCTCACTGTGTGGCCTGGAAAAAAGGAAATTGACCACAGCCAAACTGCTTGGTTTGAATCACTTACTAGTTATAGTACCTTGGACAAGTTACTTAACTTTTTAGAGCCACAGCTTCTCATCTCTATAAATGAGAATAATTCCTATCTCATGGGGTTTATAAAGGGAATAAATGAATTAATGTATGTACTTAGAACAGAAACCAGCATCTATTAAATGCTATATAGAGGTTATTATCAGCATTAATATTATCTAATCAAAACTTCCCTACACCTTCCCCTCTAACCCAGAGTAAAATCTAAAATCTCTACAATGGCCTAGGAAACCCTTATACAATCTGTCCCCAGTTATCTCCTGCTTCTCTCTACTCAAGCCACCTAACCTCTTTGCTCTACCTCAGAGCCTTTGACTTGCAGTTTCTCTGCCTCAAAGGCTCTTCCCAGGTTTCTGCAAAACTCTTTCAGATGTCATCTGCCCTGACTACTCAATCAAAAATTGCAAACAACCTCACTTTCCATTCTGCTTCCTTTCTTTATTTTTCTCCATACCATCTATTGCCACCTATTATCCTAATGTATAAAAACGATGTGTCTGTCACATCTGCAACAACTGGAAGGCTCAACCAACTGGAAGTCAGTCCTGCAGTCAGTGCTGGGTTGCCTCCATTTCTCTCCAGGCCTCCACCGGGGCTACTGATCGGCCCCACCTTTCTGATCAAGCCCCATTAATAGGCCTAGGGGTGCTGATTGGCATAGAAACCAACTAATCAGAACCAAATTGGCCAGCAGAGGAGGGGAGTTGGGGGCAATCAGACCAGCTGGGAAGCAGTTAGGTGTTTATCAGGCCAGCAGGGGAGTGGTTAGGGGGTGATCAAGCTGGCAGGCAGAAATGGTTAGGGGCAATCAGGCAGGCAGGTAGACATGCAGTTAGGAGCCAGTAGTCCCAGATTGTGAGAGGGATGCCTGACTGTCAGTTTAGGCTCAATTTCTGGGACATCCCCCAAGGAGTCCCACATTGGAGAGTGTGCAGGCTGGGCTGAGGGACACCCCCCTCCCCAGTGCACAAATTTTGTGCACCAGACCTCTAGTACCATATACGTATTTAACTTAATTTTCATCTATCTTCCCCACTGGCATATGCAAAAACTGAAGATCCTTGTTCCCTTTTTCTTTTCTTTTCTTTTCTTTTTTTTTTTCCTGCTTTAACAGAAGATAATTCTTTCAAGTGTTAGTGTTAACTTTTGCAATTGTGCTTTGTTAGCACTTTCCTGTCAACTTTTTCTGATTGTGTCAATCTGGGGGAAGAGCCCAATGTAGAAGTCAGTTTTTCAAGAGTTGCATCAAGTCCAACAGCACTTTCTTTCCTCACAAAGACATGTCCCTCTCTTACTAACAGAACAGGAGATGGGTCAGGTGTGACTTCTCTAATTCTAAATTTTACTCCAAATTGGGTGTATTTCTTTACAGAGTGTGAATTTCACAGGCTGTGAAACTACTGAAACTGGTTTAGCTAGTCTAGGCAGGGGTGGGACTTTCTACCCACTATTCAATTGAACCCACCAGACAACTGAATCATCCCACAAAATAAAACAAGCCTGAATGTCGTTGGCCACAGCTAACAGCAATAAAAGGCAGAATTCCGAAGCTTTATTTTCAGAAGGTAAATTCTTGTCTATGATACCATCACATCCATGTCCCCACCCACACCCTCCCCCTGCCTCCAACCCAACTCCAGTCTAGGTGGGGTTCCTTGTGTTTTGTTCTCCAAAAACAATCCTTTGCAATGCTTAGCATTTGTGGGTGCAATTATCTCTTTCAGCTCAGGAAGGGACAGATCACATTTATTATAGTACCCCAGATGCCTGGCACAGTTAAGTGACCCATCGATATATGTATTGATCATCAACTAACTGACAGCCTTCTCCCTGTGATTAATGTAGGTATGTGGGGTGCCGGGGCAAGGGAGTCAAAAAGAGCATGGCATTTAACTGAACCTCTATCTGAGTTCCATGCTGACTCTACCTTTTCTAGTTTTATGACTCTGGAAAAGTTATCCAGATTTTCTGAGCTTCTATTTCCTCATTTGAAAAATAAGGATGATAATATTATCCTCTTCCTTCAGAGCATTTCCTAGGAGCAAATGTGATTATGGACTTGTAAGTGCTTAGTGAGTAGTCAAAGTCAGTTCCATGGTGAACATTTTAATGTGAATTAACAATTTAAAACATTTTTATGGTGGAAAATAAGATGAGTAACTTAAAAATGGAGGATATGATCATCTGTATCTTTGCCATCTATAGTCAATTTATTTGAGGTAAAAAGGATATCCGTAGAATGGAGGAACTTGCAGTAGTGGCAGCAAACACATTTATTTTCTGCCTTACCTTGCCCAGCCTATTTTTTTTTTATATTTTTTTATTGATCTCAGAGAAGAAAGGATGGAGAGAAGAAACATCAATGATGAGAGAGAATCATTAATCAGCTGCCTCCTGCATGCCCCACACTGGAGATCGAGCCCACAACCCAAGCAAGTGCCCCTACTGGAATCAAACTATGACTTCCTGGTTCATAGGTCTACTCTCAACCATTGAGCCACGCCAGCCAGGGCTTGTCCAGACTATTTCACTGCAAGTTTCTTGAGATCCTGGATTATTCATCACTGAGCGCCAAACCCTAGATCAGGGCATATTCAAAATATATTTACAGAATGAATGACTACCTGACCTCAATGATCTTCACATTTCCTCCAGCTGCTGCACCTACTCCTACCTTCATGCAGAAGGCCTATACTAATGCCCGGGAATCAAATTGCTTTACCTGTATCCAAACTCTGTTACATCTTCCAGCGCTTCCTTCTGAATCCACCCCTGAATTTTGTTTTCTTCTGGCATGGGCTCAAATCTAATCACTAATTCTCTGGATTAACCAAATGACACCCTAATTTCTAAGGGTACCTGCAGGTTCTGACTCTTCAGGGATGTGTTAAGGACACTCACCCAGGCAGAACTTCTGGGAAACTGACCCAATAAAAAAGGTTGTCATCAGATGGTGGCCAGGGGCTGGGAGGAGGGGAAATGGGGAGTTGTTGCTTAATGGGTATACAGTTTTTGTTTTGCAAGATGAAAATGTAGTGGAGATTGGTTGGGTAAAATGTGAATATATTTAACAGTACAGTACCCTTAAAAATGAGTAACACGGCCTTTCCACCCACTCTCCCATTGCCTCAGTGCTGTTCCCCCTGCGCCAGGCTGGCTCAGAGCTCCTGCTCTTGTAAGCCAATGTCTCTATCATCTCCTTCCAGCCGCCATCAAGATCATCTACTGGGACCCCATCAGTCCTGATGAGACCTTCTCTGATATCTGCCAGATCTGGGTCATCAGAAATAAGCTGTGCCTGGAGGTGGAGGAGAAGATGGTCAGTAGGACAGAGGGTAACATTGATGGTGGTCATTGGTGGAAATGCCTCCACTGAAGGCCCCAAGGGCCAAGGTACTGAAAGCACAGTCATCACTGGTGTTGATAATGTCATGAACCATCATTTGCAGGAAACCAGCGTCACAAAAGAGCCCACAGGAAGCACAGCAAAGATGACACGAAATCAAAGTGAAATGTGAAGAACGGAGACAGCAAAAGCAAACCCTCTCATGACAGGAGCTGCAGGACAAATCCAGTACATCCTTGCTAATTTAGAAATCAGCAGTTCTATATTGGATTCAACATGAGTCCAGATGGCAGGGCTGCTCTGCCGGACCCCCATGAGGATGATGTGACCCCACAAATGATTCTCTTTAAGGATGGTTCAGAAATGGAAAAGTGTTAACTATCTGGCAATTTGACCTATCACCTGTCATCCATGGTAACTGGCCGCTGCTTTTCCTCCACACACAAGCACAGGACAAATGGAACGATGGTATCTGGAGCTCTTCATTTATTTTTATCTTGATTTGTTTGGAGCGGAGACATTGTTTTTAAGAAAAACATGTCATGTAGGTTGTCTAAAATTAAAATGTATAAAAAAATGGGTAAGACATTTTATGTGTATTTTACTACAACTTAAAACCATAATCACCAGAGAGCTCTACCATACAATGAAGAAAGAGGGTAAATTCCCCCTGGGATGAAGAAATTGCATTTTATTTTATGACATTGAAAGCTTAGAGGTGTTCTTATCACTTCCACAATTCTTAAGCACTGACCTGCAGGAAACAGGAATTAAATATCAACCAAATAGTTCACATTGCCGGATTGAAAAAGTATGTGAAACCTATTAAATCTACAAAATACATGGACCAAAATAAACTCTGACATTTTCCACAGAAGCAACTCAAAGTAACTGAAGGGAGCTTCATTGCAGTATTTGTTTTGTTTGTTTTTCCAGTTTTATTTAGATATAATGGACATGTAATATTGTCTAAGTTTAAGGTGCACAACCTGTTGATTTGATACACTTAATATTGTAAAGTCATTACCACCTCCATCAACATTTTGTTTTTATTGTGAGAATATTTAGGATCTACTCTCTTAGCAACATCCTTGCTTTGCACAGTGCTTATTGGTTTACAGCCACTTTCTTATACATCACAACATGGTGATGCTCTGTAGCTGAAGGAAAGGCATTATTAGCCCTTCATGAAATAAGGTTCAGAGGCAATTAATGGCATACTCACTGAATTGACCCCAGGCCTCCAAATCAACATCTTGGGAGCACCATTCTCTCTTCCTTGTTGACTCATTTCCTCACTTATGACCTCAACAGAAAGTTCTCAGACCCACCTCTCTGGGCCTACCTTCTCTTCAAATGCATGTTTCACTTAAAAAAAATACATTTTTATTGGTTTCAGAGAGGAAGGGAGAGGGAGAGAGAGATAGAAACATCAGTGATGAGAATCATTGATAGGCTGCCTCCTGCACGACCCCCACTAGGAATCGAGCCCAAAATCTGAGCATGTGCCTGGACCGGCAATCAAACCATGACCTCCTGGTTCATAGGTCTACTCTGAACCACTAAGCCATGCCAGCCAGGACTGCATGTTTCACTTTAGCTGCTGGATAATTCCACGTAGGCATCCCAATAATGTTACCTAAATAAAATAGCACTTCTGCCCTAGCCGAGTGCTCAGTGGTTAGAGTGTCAGCCTATGTACTGACGGGTCTCAGGTTCAATTTCAGTCAAGGGCACATATCTCAGTTGCAGACTCCATACCCAACTCAGTAGGGGCACGTGCAGGAGGCAACCAATCCATGTGTCTCTGTCACATCAACATTTCTCTCTTTCTGTCTCTTCCCCTCCCTTCCACTCTCTCTAAAAATCAATGGGCAAAATATATTCAGGTGAGGATTAACAAAATGAAATAGCGCTTCTGGAAACACTGGTTTTACTCTTAAAAGTTTCTACATTAATCCTAACAATACTGTTTTGCCCAATCTTGGATTACGCTAATTTTAGGTCTGGGATTGTCTGAGAAGGCAACTCTCCCCTCACTGTTTTTCTTTTTCATAGTTTCATAGTTTTTCTTTTTCTTAACCTAATATTGGACATTTATTTTTCCCAATAAACTGTATGATTATTTTGTCCAATTCCAAGGGAAAAAAAAACACATCTTGTTTTCATCCTAGTGGAAACTGCATGCAATCAATTTTAAGAGAACTGATTTTTTGGGGGATAAATTTCTTTTCCAAAAATATGGAAGACCTTTGCTATTGAAATTTTTTTGTGTGTTTTAACAAGATAGCAAGAGATTTCTCTCTATATTTCATGTTATTTTTTTTGTTAGAACTATCCCTACGTAATTTATAGTTTTTGTCACAATTGTACATGGAAAAATATGTTCTCACTTTTATTTTTAGTTGGCTTTTATTAGAACAGGAAAAAAGCTATTGGTTTCTTTTGCATATTTAAATAATTTGCTTCTATACTTAGAATTTTTATTAGGAATGAATAACTGCTTAATTTTAGTATTGTTTGGCTTATATTAATGGATGTTGAACCACTCTTACAGTTTGGGAATAAACCTTGCTTATTGTTTTTAATTGTTTTGATATAATGAAGGTTTCTATAAGCTAAATATTTTGTTTATAATTTTACTCTCTAAAATTTAAGTGAAATTAATCTACAATTATAATTGTAATTAAAAAGTATATATCAGCTGAACAATTTTTTCTTTTTTGCATTAAAATTATATTGGCTTGAAAACATGAATTTAAAAGATTTTTCTATGGCTTCGAGTAGCTAAATCCACATTTCTAACCAGTCCCAGATGCTGCTGATGCTGCTAGTCTGTGGATACACTGAATAGCAAGGCTTTAAATAACTTAACACTGGGAATATCAGACCTTTAGAGGTAAACTAAAATTCAGCTCTGATCCATTTGGCCCTAGGGTCTTCTCATTGTTAACATCCAATCACCTTGTTGGTCTATTCATGTTTAATAGTTTGTAATTTGCCAAAAAATCATGCATGTCTTGTAGGTTTTCATATTCACTGCTGTAGAGTTGCTTATAGTGATTCTTTTAAATCTTTTAATTTCTTGTGTGCCTGGGGTTATGATTCTTTTCTCATTCCTATTCTCATATTGTTTTCCTCTTCAACCTTGCAAATCATTTATCTATTTTATATAAACATAGTTTTTTATTCTTCTCAATAAACTTTTAGAGTTATTAGATTTTGGTTTGTCTTACTATTTTTGTCCTTTCTGTTATTTTTTCTATATTATTACTTTAAACTTTTACCTTTATTGATTTCAATTTCTTTTTTTAAAGTGTTTTACAATGAATATTCAGTTTCTTTTTTTTTTTTTTTTTTTTTTTTTTTTTTTTTTGGTTTTACTTTTAATGTACTTTTTAGTACTGCTTTCGAATCCTGTCGGTCTCAATAGAAAGTGGTTTCCTTTTCTTTGGTTTCTAGAACATTGTAAGTTTCCTTTTACTGCCTCTTCAATCCAAGATTAGAAATTGGTTTCTTAATTTATAACTATTTGTAGGGTTTAGGTCACCTTTAATCATGTGTTTATAATTTTTTATTTTCATGAAAAAATATTTTCTTTATTTGTAGGTTATAAGAAGTCCTTATATGTAATATTATATCAAGTAATTTCATTATATTATTCAGTTCTACTGAATAATGTTTTGACTGGTATAATATTGTATTATTTTGTTGGCCTGAAAGATTTCCCACTCACTCCCTACCCCCCAGTTTTATTGACACACAGTAATGAATCAGTTTAAAGTGTAGAGCACAATGAATGATTTTTTTGACTGGTAATTCTGGCTAATTATGAGAAAGCTATTTTGAAATCTATCATAACTGAGTATATTTTGTTGTTATTCTTATTGTTAAACCTCACCCAATGATATTTTTTCCATTGATTTTTAGAGAGTAAAAGAGAGGGCAAGAGGGAAGAGAGAAACATTGACATGAGAGAGACCATGTTGATTGTTTGCCTCCCACATATGCCCACATTAGTCTTCCTAATAACCTGTGTATGTTCCCTGACTGGGAATCAAACCTGAGACCTTTTGGTGTACAGGACAACACTTCAACCAACTGAGTCACAAGGGCCAGGGCTAGGCTAGTATTTAATTTGCCTCAGTTTTCCTACCTACCTTGTGAAAATCACAAGTATAAAAAGTTAGAATAATAGTAAGCAAATATGAGTGCTAACTACTGTTACTATTTTCTCTTGCCCTGGGATCTGGGAGGACAAGCTCAGAGCTGTTGACAAACGCTACAGGGCAGGTGAAGGCTGAGAAGGAACAACCTTAACCTGAAGGAGAGCAAAGCCAAGGGGAGACACCTGGGCCCTGATCACAGGGTTGATCCCTGGAGCAAATGGGCCCTAATGCTGTTGTACCCAGGATTTTTCAGACATTAGGCAATAAAACCCTTTTTTGCTTAATATTGACTTGAGTCAAAAGGAGTCTTAAATGATATGCAATGTTAAGCAATGTCCTGGGCTAGAACTTTGGGAACCGTTTCAATGCTTCCCTCTCCCTCACTGTCCACAGACTATGGCAAGCTGCCCATTCTGCTTCCTGGATTTCTTTTTACTTCTCTAACTCAGGGGAGAAAAAAGAAAATCCACATTTGCTGAGTACTTGTCATATACTGGCAGACTGTGTGAGGACCTTTTCACTTCTGAATCTTGACAACCATCCTATGAGGAACCTGAAGTGACTTCTTAGGCCAAGGTCCGACAGTGCGCCAGTGTCAATTCCAGCTCAAGAGGCCACACTGTGTTAATAAACATTTGCTGAGTGTGGTGATAGATGATGACTAGGACTCATCGAGGTGATCACTTAGTCATGTGTATAAATGTCTCCTCACTGTGTGTGCACCTGAAACAAGTGTAATATTGTATGCCAGCTGCAATTAAAAATAATTAAATAAAGGTACGCTTGATGCGTGACAAAAACGAAATAACAAAAAACATTTGTTAAGTGAATAACCTCAGGAAGGATTCCTACAGAACTCGTTCCAGGACGCACCCCACTTGGCACTGGTTGGTGGCTTCTTAGTCCTTCTTGAAAAGGGCAATGACCCTCCAGCATTCTGGTCTGTGTCAAGAGTCACACATACCTGTCCTGGCCACACTTCTCTGGGAATTGGTCATCAACCACTGAATCTACCCTTTTCTCAGCCCCATAGCTTGCTGAGCCTGTTTGCAAAGAGAGGAGCAACACTAGATAAGTTGTGGCCATGTCCTGTAATCACAGAAAGACAACAAATGACCTGGCGATTTCCTCCGCATGAATTCACACATACAGGCCCTCATGCCTGAGCACAGGATGCATCTGCACTTCCGTCTTCTCAAAAAATGGAGTCCTTTCTGAACAGTTCTTAAAACTACTTCCACCGCCATTGCTGGGGCCTCACGTGGTGCATGGGGAAGTATATTGCTGGTCCTACAGGTGTCCTCTTTCTGTTCCTCAAATCTGTTGAGCTCAGGCTGAGACTCTGGCCCCCTCCTGGAAAGCTCCTCCCAGCCCTTCGCACAAGGCTAGCACCTGCTCCTCCTCTGGGTCTCTGCTTTGAGGAGACCCTTCCTGCCCACCCTGTCCAAGCCCGGCACCTCTTATTCAAAATCTCAGACCCTTGATGGTTTTCTTTGCAACCCTGAGAACAACGTGCAACTGTTGTATTCGCTTGTATGTTTGCTTGGGTTTTGTTTGCGCTTATATGTGTTTTTCTTCTGTCTTTCTCCTTTACTAGAAGGAAACTGAACGGGCATCTTGAGAGCAGGAAACCTGTTCATTTCTGCTGTATCCCCAGTAGCTCACAGAGGCCTGATTGATGAGTATCAAGTGCTCAATGTGTATCGAATGTCTCAAAAATATGTACACACACACACTGTGAATCATTATAAAGGTAATGTTTATTAAAATATATTTCATTTTCAAAACTGACTTATCGGCTAGTAAATTTCATACATCTTTTTGGGAACACCCTGTTTGTTTAATGAATGAAAAATGAAAACAGACTCTAGAACATAGGACCTGGAGGGCTGATTTTTACCCTATCACAGATGACCTGGTGGGCCCCTTTCAATCTGTTTGATTGGTATAAATGGGTAAAAGCCCCAAACCCTGAATCCATCTCCTTTCCATACAATTCAGTTGATCCCTGAATTACTTCTCCATTCTTTTCCTATACTTGTGTGGCTGTCTCCGACCATAACTCTAAAGACATTTAATATTATTTCATGTGATCCTGAACTCTTATGCCTTTGTCTGGCTTGGCCCCAACTTTGAAGTCATACTGGTGAAAAAGCCCTGCACTTCTTCCAAAGGCTCAGGGTCCAGCTGTGGAGCAAGGCAAGTGAGATGTACGTTTGGAGGAGAGGGGGATATAGGGGACTCAGGAAGAACCAAAAAACCCAGAGCCTTGTCCTGAGGAAGAGCAGGGATGACACAGCTCTCCTTTGCACGTCTCCCATGTATCCAGGTTCTCTCTCTAATTATCTCAATTAATGCTCACCTCAGTCCTGTGGTGGTGACGATTTTATCGCCATTTTATTATTGAGAGTACAGTCAGGCACAGCATAATGATGTTTCAATCAAGGACCCACTACATAAACCACAGTGATCCCATCTATAATAACAAAAGTGTAATACGCTAATTAGACCAGACAATCTTCCCAATGAAGCCGCTGCAGGGGGGGGTGGGGGGGGGGAAGTCAGAGGCAGCTGCGGTGGCAGCGGGGGCTGAGCCCCTTGCACGAATTTCCTGCATTGGGCCTCTAGTAAGATTACCATAGAACTGAACGCTTCATCTCTCTTTTTTCTAATTCTCACCGTGAATATTTTTCCCATTGATTTTTAGAGAGAGTATAAGGGAGATGTGATGGGGTGGAAGAGGGAGAGAAACTAATATTGATGTGAAAGAGATACATTGATTGGTTACCTTCCGAATACACCCCAACTGGGTCCAGGAATCAAACCTGCAATCCAGGTACATGCCCTTGACCAAGAAGCAAACCTGTGATTCTTCAGTGCACAGGATGATGCTCTATCCACTGAGCAACTCCAGCCAGGACAGAACTGAACATTTTCTATGGCCTAAAGACATAGTAGCTGTCGTAAATTCACATCGCAACACCTTACAATTGCCTACAGTATTCATTACAGTCACATGCCATGCAGGTTTGTAGCCCGGGAACAATAGGCTATACCCAAGAGCCTAGGTCTGCAGTGGGATCTATCACCCAGGTCTGTGTATGTGCACTTGGTAATGTGCACAATGAAGAGATCACCTAATGATGCATTTCTTGAAAGCTAGGCCCATTGTTAAGCACCAAGTGAGAGTAACAGAAAACCATGAGCTTCTGTGACACATAGGCTTGGTATCACATTATTAATCTCCTTTAATGGCCAAATCTCAGCTTTGGGGCTGAGAAATGGGTAGATTTAGCAGTTGATGACCAATCCCCAGAGAAAAGTGGCCAGGACAAGTATGTGTGACTCTTAACACAGATCAGATTATCCACAGGGTCCTTGGGCAAGTTACTGAAGTTTCCTTATCTTTATTCTGGGGATAATAACTGGAGTTCCTATGAGTATGAAGTGGTAAAGCTGTATCTTGATATAGTCGCAAAATAAGATGATTTTGTGCTTGGCAGATAATAGGCACCCAATAAATCACAGCTTTTTTAAATGAAGACATTTGCCCAAGATCTAGAATTTGATGACCACTTGCTCCGTAAGATCCCAAGCATATTTTCTATACTGGCTGCATGTTCCACGTGTGAGCTCTTCCAAGACAGGGAAGATGCTGCCTACTTCCTTCCTTGGTCTAGTGACCTATACACACTAGTGAGTGGTTATTTCTCACACACTAGTCTCTTGAAATAATAGACACCACTTATTATGCGGAAATTGAGTGTTCTGCTACACGGTATGTGTGAATGTTAGTAGACTAGGCAAATACCCCTTTGAGATAAGTACCCAGGATCCCTTTCCACTACCTTCCACCTCCTGAACAGCAAACACCCTGTGCACACATGCCTAACCAGAGAGAAGATAAAACAAAGTTTTCAGTGATGTGAGTCATTCGAATATTTTGTTCAAACCCATAAAAGAAAATACAACTCGTTAGAATCACACTGAGGAACGAAGGACATTTTAACCTCAGCTAAACTAACACCTTGTTTTGTCCACACCAGAAACAATTAAGGTTTTTATATACAGTAATGCGTGTCTATGTACCTATCTAATGATTCATTAAGTGATTCATTCCCTCTGCCCAGTTCCTAAGAACAGCCATTTCCTATTTCTCTGTTAAATCCGTTCTCTCCTTTCCATCCCTGCCCCACCCTCTTCATCCTGCATTCTCCATGGAGTTACCCTGGAGGGAGGGAGCTCCCTGATGTCAGTCTTGCCTTCGAGAATTCAGGCTCCACACTGGCACCAGACCGGTGGCTCCAAAATGCTAGTGGCCATGTCCCTGCTCTGCCCCTAACCGTTCAATATCTTCCCTTGCTCATGCCATCAGCTTTGAACAAAAGTCCCAGTAACCTGGCAATAAGAAGGTTGGATATCTCTTTAGTATTGTTGAGACCTAACTAAGACCAGCTGCCCAGTTCTTACTTTAAAACATGTTTCAAGCCCTGGCCGCTGTGCTCAGCAGTTAGAGCATCAGCCCATGCACCAAAGGGTTGCAGGTTCAGTCCCTAGCCCCAGTCTGGGTGCGTGCAGAAGAAAGGCAACCAATTGATGACTCTCTCTCTCTCTCTCTCTCTCTCTCTCTCTCTCTCTCTCTCTCTCTTTCTGTCTCTCGCCCTCTCTCCCTCTCCCTCCCTCCTTTTCACTCTCTTTAAAAATCAATGGAAAAAAATACCCTTCAGTGAGGATTAACAAAAAACAAACAAAAAGGCATGTTTCCAGAACCTTAAATACCTTAAGAAGTAAATTAATTACAGAAATCCTAAATAAATATACAAACTTTGGACCTTCATAAAATGTGTTTTTGCCCAATCCTGAATAAATCTTGGTGTCTTCTGGGAGAGATGTTATCAACCGAAGGTCACAAAAATAAATGCAACCAGACAGAATACAGTGCCAACATTCTTAAGTACAGAAGCAGTAAAGATAAATTTTAGCAAGATTTCTTCCCTGCAGTCCCACCTCCTAACTTTCCCCACCCCTAACCCCACCCTTGGTGATTATAACCCCAAGCTGAAGCAACAGAGCAGTTTGTTCAGTGTTCCTGAGCCTCCCAGTGGTTGACCTGGCTGCTGTTCTTTACAGTTAACCTTTGTGTGGTAAGTGTTTTTGCAATACAGGGTGCCTTTTCCATTTTGCAAATCTTTTGTCTTTCTCTCCTATCCGCTTTCAAATATATATATATATATATATATATATATATATATATATATCCATGTAACTAGCTTAAGCAAAGGGAGAATTGAATAGTAGGAGTAAACTCTAGGGTAATCTTAATAACCCACATGTCTGCAGCATGAAATTGTCTTTTAAATTCATTTTGGCACTAGTGATTCTTAAGTCTGTGAATATCATGACTTTTTTTTTTTTAATGTGCCATTAAAAGACCCCTTTTTTAAGAAGAAAAAAAATTTTTTTTTTCTTCTAATGTTTTCAATCATTAAAGAAGAAATCATTGTGTTGCCATGAAGACTGGAGTGTTTAAACAGAATAATCTAAATTTCTTCTAGGAAGTTTCTCTCTTTTTTTTATTATTGGGGGGGGGGTGTTTGTTTTTTTTAAATACATTTTATTGATTTTTTACAGAGGGGAAAGGAGAGAGATAGAGTTAGAAACATCGATGAGGGAGTAACATTGATCAGCTACCTCCTGAACACCGCATACTGGGGATGTGCCCGCAACCAAGGTACATGCCTTTTACCAGAATCGAACCTGGGTCCCTTCAGTCCACAGGCCGGTGCTCTATCCATTGAGCCAAACCGGTCAGGGCTGTTGTTGTTTTTAATTTATCTTTATTGTTGAAAGTATGACAGATGTCGCCTTTTCCCTCCCCATTGACCCTCTCTTCGCCACTCCCATCCCATCCCCAGGCCTTCCCCCACTATTGTCTGTGTCCATGCGTTATGCCTATATGCATGTAAGTTCTTTAGTTGGTCTCTTCTCTTCCCCCACTCCCTTCCCTCTGAGTATCCTCAGGGCTGCGGCTGCCTCGTCACCACTGCTGTGGCTGCTGCTGCCTTCCGTGCCACTGGTCACATGCAGCAGGTGCAGTCACAACAGTGTGCAGGGAGGAGGGGGGGGAGTACCCCGTGGTGTGAACCCCTTTTTTTCCCTTTGACTTTGAGTTCACTTCCTGGCCCTTGTCTGTGCTGCATTTTTCCAGCCGGTTGCATCATTCCCCCCAGAAATCCAATAGCACCTAGCCATCCCTAAGTGGACAACATATTTGCCCCTTCCTTCCTAAATCTATTTTCTTCCATCACAGGGTTTTTAAAAAGCATGCTTTGCAATTCAGTTTATTTGTGAGTGCTGATTTAAATGTTCAAGCCATCAAAACATGTGATGTGTATGTATTTGCGAAATAGAAAATATTCTTAAATGTAGTGATAAAAAACCTGCAGGTATACTCACAAAACAACTCCACTCCTATGCATGCACATTTATATATAAGTATGTTTCTCTGGTTATGGTTTGAAAACCAATCTTGTTTGCAACTTTCTCCCCTGCTCTTGTATGCACGCTCTGCACCCAGCCCCCAGGTCTACCAACCCTCTGGTCCCATTCACTGAGCAATTGACTCCTGGGTTAATCATTCACCCACCTGGCTGTTCCAGGTGCAGATTTGGAATGCCAGTCCTCTAACCTCAGCTGACCCCCCCCAGGCCTTGGTGCTCCTGCCTAGCCATTCAGCGGCAACTTTCCAAAATTGAGAGGAGTACTAATGAGACACGCCCTTTAGACAATCATTATTCCATGCCCAGGTAGGAATACTTTGGCACTGCAGGGATCATTCTTCGTTTTTCATGCCCTCTGGCACAAACATTGTTCTCAGCTCTGTGTCGCAGCAGGTGGCTAGGAAAATAGGAAGTCACAGAGTAAAGCTCAGTACTACCAAGACAGTAGCAGGGTTGGGCCGGGAGGGGCCCTGGCCCAGGGAACACTTTCCTGACCTCAGCACTGGAAGAAGAGAACATGTGGAATCACAGGACTAGAAACGGAGTGAATCCTAGTAAAAACCATGTTGTCCCCGATTTCCTTATTTCACAAATGAGGGAACTAAAAATGGGTGTCATTTATCCAAGACCACACAGCCGGTCTGTGTCAGAGGCTTCTTAATTAACCCTGCTGGCCCACACGCCAATGGTTTCTTATGAGGATTAC
>PVJN01006528.1:0-75026 GCA_004026805.1 Lasiurus borealis
CTGCCTTCCTCTATTCCTGGCTCCCTTCCTCTTGCTCTCATGGCTCTCCCGCCTGCCAGTGTTACCAACTAATCTGCCCCCTTCCCATTCCTATTAAACATGTGTAGAAGATGGCTTGATACAAATATGTCCCTGAAAGAGATCTTTTTAACCATAATTCTAAACTTGTGTTGTAAAAATTAAATAAATGCTGGCTGTTAGAAATTTTATGTTTCCCTAGTCCCGTGGATGGCAAACTGTGGCTCGTGAGCCACATGCAGCTCTTTGGCCCCTTGAGTGTGGCTCTTCCACAAAAAAACAAAAACAAAAACAACAAAAAAACCACAGCCTGAGCAAGTCTATTTTGTAGAAGTGGCATTAAAAGAAGTTTGTTTTAAAAATTTGGCTCTCAAAAAAAATTTCAATCATTTTACTGTTGATATTTGGCTCTGTTGACTAATGAGTTTGCCAACCACTGCCCTAGTCAAATAGGTGGAGGGAATATAGAATTAATCAAAGCCATTCCCATAGGTTATCTCTAAGCCTTCAGTGTAGTGGTATGCATTTACATATTTGAGAAAGAGCCACAATACATAGTGGGTATTTCCCCAAATTTATTTGACCATGGAACATTCCTCTCTCCCTTTTTTTAAAAATCTTTATTGTTCAGATTATTATAGATGTTCCTCTTTCCCCTCACCCCCTCACCCTCAAAGCTTCCCACTCCACCCCAGGACTTCGCCCACCCCCCGCCTCCACTCTCCATGTCCATAGGTATAAGCTCTTTGTCCTATCTCTTCCTGTACCAGCCCCCCCGTTCCCCTTGCCGAGAATTATTAGTCCGCTCCTTTTCTATGCCCTGATTTTATTATATTCACCAGTTTGTTCTGTTCATCAGATTTTTTTTTATTAATTTGATTTTTAGATTCACTTGTTGATAAATAGGTATTTGTTGTCACTTCGTTGTTCATAATTTTTTACCTTTACCTTTTTCTTCTTCCTCTTCCTAAAAAATACCCTTCAGCATTTCATATCATAACTGGTTTGGTGTTGATGAACTTCTTTAGCTTTTTCTTGTCTGTGAAGCTCTTTATCTGACTTTCAATTCTAAATGATAGCTTTGCTGGGTAATCTTGATTATAGGTTCTTGCTATTCATCACATTGAATATTTCTTGCCACTCTCTTCTGGCCTGCATAGTTTCTGTTGAGAAATCAGCTGACAGTCATATGGGTACTCCTGGTAACTAACTATTTTTCTCTTGCTGCTTTTAAGATTCTCTCTCTGTCTTTTGCCCTTGGCATTTTAATTATGATGTGTCTTGGTGTGGTCCTCTTTGGATTCCTTTTGTTTGGGGTTCTGTGTATTTACTGGACTTGTAAGTCTATTTCTTTTACCAGATATGGGAAGTTTTCAGTCATTATTTCTTCAAATAGGTTTTCAGTATCTTGTTCTCTCTCTTCTTCTGGCACCCCTATGATTCTGATGTTGATTGAATTATGTCCCACAGGATCCTTACACTATCTTCATATTTTTGGATTTGTTTTTCTTTTTGCTTTTCCAGTAGTGTGTTTTTTGCTTTCTCGTATTTCAAATCTTTGACTTGATTCTTGGGATGACCTAGTTTGCTTTTGAATCTCTGTATATATTCTTTTTTTAAGTCAGTATATGCTTAATTTCTGACTGGTCCTTTTCTATTTCTTTGCTATTCTCACTAAGTTCCTCAGAAGTATCTAGAAGATTCTTAAGTAATCTTATAACCAATAAGATTTTGAACTCTATATCCAATATTTTGTTTCAACCCATTTCTTTTATTTGTGACATGTTTATCTCCACATTTTGTTTATTTCTGTGTATTAGGTAGTTGCTAAGTCTCCTTGAGTTGAAAGAGTGGGCTTGTGTCCTGTAGGGCCCAGTGGCTTGGCCTCCCCAGTTACCTGAGGTGGACACTCTTGGTGCACCCTTTGTGGGCTGTTTGCACAGTCTTGTTGTAGTTACGCCTTGATTGCTATTGGTGTCACTGGGAAGAATTGACCTCCAGGCCAGCTGGCTGTGAGGACCAGATGTGTCTACACCAGAAGAGCTGCTGTGGTAAAGGAGAGGGAGAATCCAAGATGTAAACACTTACACTACTGCCTCACACAACAATTTCAAAACTACAACTAAAAGACAGACCGGACAACATCCAGAACCACAGGAAAGCTGGCTGAGTGGAAATTCTACAACTAGGAGGAAAGAGAGGGGCCCACGGAGACCCAGAGGAGCTGCAAAAAGCTGAGGTAAAGAGACACGAGCGTGGAGAGAGTGGGTACCGGAGTACCTGGCTGGCTTTCTCTGGCAGGAGGGAGATGGACACTCCCAACTGCATTGAACCCCTTATCCTATTGCACTGAACTCCAGGTCCAGCTGAAACTCATACAGGGGGAGTTTGGATTGTGAAGAGAGAGAAGTGCATGGAAATTTAGGGGAGTCGAGAAAGGACAGAAGTCTGGTGGCGCGCATGGCATTGCACGCAGAGGACTGACTGCTGATTGTGCCACTGGCTTTCACCAGTTGGCGGGAGACAGAGCCTCCCAACTGTGCCACTTCTAACTCCACTGAACCCCAGTTTCTGGCGAGACTCTGGGGACATATAGTCCTGGAGTGCAGGGGAGCCAGAAAGGCAGTGGTCTAGAGGCACGGTGCACAGGGATCACTCCAGCAGTTTACCCAGAGTCACGTGAGACCCAGGGGTCGTGGAGGGTGGGGCCGACTGGAAGGTAAGGCGGTTAGTTAAGCCCTGAGACTCTACCCATCCCAAGCTCAACAGAAAGGCTTTTGCAGTTTTGCAAGTCTTGTATCATAAGGCAAAATCCAACACAGAAGTTCTCCCAGCATAGTGAAAATGCAGAGACAAAGGAAGAGATCACAAACAAAAGAAATGGAGGAAAACTAATGACTGGATATAGAGTTCAAAAACACACTTATAAGGTTTTTCAAGAATATCCTAGAAAAGATGGATAAATTTAGCGAGACTCAAGAGGAAATGAAAAAGGACTAACTAGAAATTAAACAGACATTGACTGAAATAAAAAAATATACAGAAACCTAACAGCAGACTAGAGGAAGGCAAGAATCAAAAAATTTGAAATATAAAAAATCAGAAAACACTCAACTGGAAAAACAAGAAGAAAAAAGAATCCAAAAATGGGAAGATAATGTAAGGAGCCTCTGGGACAGCTTCAAGCATACCAACACCAGAATTGTGGGGGTGCCAGAAGAAGAGAGAGAACAAGATACTGAAAACCTATTTGAAGAAATAATGACTGAAAACTTCCCACATCTACTGAAAGAAATAGACTTACAAGTCCAGGAAGCACACAGAACCCCATATAAAAGGAATCCAAAGAGGACTACTCCAAGACACATCATAATTAAAATACCAAGAGCAAAAGACAAAGAGAGAATATTAAAAGCAGCAAGAGAAAAACAATTACCTACAAGGGAGCACCCATACGACTGTCAGCTGATTTCTCAACAGAAACTATGCAGGCCAGATGGGAGTGGCAAGAAATATTCAACTTGATGAATAGCAAGAACCTACAACCAAGAATACTCTATCCAGCAAAGCTATCATTCAGAATTGAAGGGCAGATAAAGAGCTTCACAGATAAGAAAAATCTAAAGGTGTTCATCAACTCCAAACCTGTATTATATGAAACGCTGAAAGGTACTCTTTAAGAAAGAAGAAGAAAAAGAAAAAGGTAAAAGATAAAAATTTATGAACACCAAATGCATATCAACAAGTGAATCTAAAAATTAGGTGAATTAAAAATTTAATCAATGGAATAAACTGGTGAATATAATAGAATTAAGAGCACAAAAAGGGAGTGGACTGATAATTCTCAGGGGTAAAGGGGTAAGGGGAGTGCAGGGAGAGACTGGACAAAAATCATACACCTATGGATGAGGTCAATGGGAGGGAGGTAAGGGTAGAGGAAGGGGTGTGAACCAGGTGGAGAGGAGCTGTGGAGGGGAAAAAAGAAACAAATGTAATAATCTGAATAATAAAGAAGAAGAGCTGCTGTGCAGGAGACACCCTTATGGGGCAAGACTTGCTTCAGTGGGCTTTGGTGCTCACCTAAGTCTGCCCCTTGAGTGTGTTCTCTTGTGGATGTGAAAAGTTGTAATCTGGTATGGTCTCATACTGATCACTGTGTACACTGGCTCTTGGATCTCCAAAGAGGTGCAAAGTCAGCCACTGCCTGGGACCACCCAACAGGAGCTACAGAGGAATCTGAGGATTCCGGATTTGGAAGTGCAGAGACAGGCCCAGTTGTAGAGCAAGGCAGGCTGCTGCTGTGTTTTTTTTTAACAGGTATTAGGCTGAGAAAGGACAGGTCACTCATATGTAAAAGCCACTGTGTATAGCTTGGATGGAGTCATAAATTGGGTGGGGCTGAGAAACATACCTCTCTTAAACTATATATTAGCTCTTGCTATTCCTGAAACATAATTTGGGGAACACTTGTCTACAAGCTTTGCAAGAGAAGTACATTTAGAGGTGGTTAGGTAGACCTCTGAGGTTTAAAGATGGGCTGGTTGAGCTCTGGCTGGTGTTGCTCAGTGGTAGAGCACCAGCCTGGGGACAGAAGGATTGTGGGTTTGATTCCTGGTCAAGGGCATGTACTTGGGTTGCAGGTTCAATCTGGTACCCAGTCAGGCAGGTTCAGGAGGCAACTGATCAATATCTTTCTTTCACATCAGTGTTTCTCTCTCTCCCTCCTTCTTTCCCTCTTTTCCACTCTCTAAAATCAATAGAAAAATAAACTCATGTGAGGAATAATAATCCTATCTAATAAAAGAGTAATATGCAAATTGACCATCACTCCAACATACAAGATTGCTGCCCCCATGTGGATACAAGATGCCCACCACAAAATGGGAGTTGGGAGGCACTAGGCTTGCAAGGGAGGGTAGCCGTGGGTGATCAGGCCAGCAGGGGAAGACAGTTGGGAGGGACCAGGCCTGCAAGGGAGGGTAGTTTTGAGTGATCAGGCCAGCAGGGGAGGGCAGTTGGGAGGGACCAGGTTTGCAGGGGAGGGCAGTTAGGAGTGACCAGGCTGGCAGAGGAGGGAAATTGGGGGCGACCAGCCCTAGAGAGAAGGGCAGTTGCGGGGGACCCAGGCCTGCAGAGAGGGCAGTTAGGGGTGGCCAGGCCTGCAGGGGAGGTCAGTTAGGGGCAAACAGGCTATCAGAGGAGCAGTTAGGCATCAGGCTGGCAGGGGAGTGGTTAGAGGGTGATCAGACTGGCAGGCAGAAGTGGTTAGGGGCAATCAGGAAGGCAGGCAGGTGAGTAGTTGGGAGCCAGCAGTCCTGGATTATGAGATTCTACCAGTTTTGGGCCTAAACAGGCAGTTGAACATCCCTCTAGGAGTCTCAGATTGGAGAGGATGCAGGCTAGGCTGAGGGACACCCCTCCTCCCCAGTGCATGAATTTCATGCCAGGCCTCTAGTAATAATAATAAAGATGATGATTCACTGGGTGATCACCACAGTTGATTGAGGATTACCATGATATGTAAATTCATAGAACCAAGACCATAAGAATCAGGAGAAAGAACCAAGAAAGTTCATGAAGGAGGTGTGATGGAGCTGGGCTTCAAGTGATAAACAGGATTTAGATAGAGAAGGAGAAAAGGATATTTCAAGTGTAGGCAAAAGTTAAAAACAGGGAGGTGCATGACAATGAGGGTTTTTCCCCTTCAAAATTTAATTTATTCTGATACCTGAGAATTTGGTGAAGTGGGCAGTGCCAATTCTGTTTTTCCAATTAATTCAGTGTGTTAGTTTGCATTCTCTGAAGCAGATACTAAAACATGATTCAATGTAGAAGGATTTTATTAAGGGAAATGCCCATGTGACAGAAGGTGGGGAGAAACCAGTGAAAGCTGGGAAATCATCTGACTGTTATTCAGGTCTGACCCCTAGTGAAGGTGGAAGGGAACCCCTAGTGGGTAGAAACATCCTCAACGGCTGTGAAGTCTAAGGAAGGTTCAGCAATAGCATCAGGGGGTTCTTGCACCCAAGTGCATCAGAAAAGTGCTAAGTCTCCTAGGACCGGTTCTGCTCAGGTATTCCTGCACCACCAGTTACCAGCTGGGAGCAGCCTGGGGAGCATGGCCTTGGTACAAATATGGCACCAAGTTTTGGAGTCGGCTGCTGGCCTCTGGATCAGAGATGGTCCCTGCTGTTGGAATTCTGTGAGACACAGTCTCATGTCCACCACACTCAAGAAACAGATCAGTATAAAATATGTCCTAACATATATATGAGGAAAAAACTGCCTCGAAACCCAAGTTGGACATCTGAAATGAGAGATAGAGGTAGAACCATATCTGATGCAAATGGGTATAGTCTCAGCCTGGTAATAAAAAAAAAGAATTTTGCTACTTCTCATTGTATAAATCTCCAGATAAGAATATTTTAGTTTCTCCAGGGCATAGATTTCATTATTGTGGGACCTCACGCTTAAAAAATAGCCCGAGGAAGACTATTATTAAGAAAAAAGAACATAAACTACAAGCACAAAATTGCTGGGGCTCCTCCTGGAAGAGGCTCCTGCAAGTCAGAGGCCAGCTCCAGCCTCGTTCGCTTCATGATAAACTCACCGCTACCCATCAGAAGTGGGTAAGAATCTTGGAGTACGTGGCATTGAGCATCTTCAAAATTAATTCAGTGCCTAATTTATTCATGAAAATATAAAATGCCTCACAAGTGCTTAATTATCTGAACTGTGTGCTTCTGACTGTGAAGGAACAACCGATGAGAGATGGGGAGCTCGGGCCGTTGGGGTTAATGCACAGACAGCCACTCTGGTGTGCCCTCTGCACAGAGCTGGCTGAGCTACTGACTCAGATTTCGAAAGCCAGGTCCCGGCACAGTCCTTGGAGGGATCACAGCGTGGCTTTGATTCTCAAGTTTTTGTGTCTCCTTAGGGACACAAAATAAGGAAACGGGGGGAAACATGCAGCACAAAACACAATTGTTCTTCAGCCACACACCACAATGGGATGCAAAGGGCAGTACCATCCCAAGGGCTACACGCCGCACACCTGGGCTGGTTAGTGAAGATCTGGGGGTGTCAGGAAGTTCCCTCGAATTTGTTTTCCAGTAGGATTCCACGCTCCTGGAATGACTGCCTTTCTGCTAAAAGCAATGGATCAAGAAAAAGGTGAACATGAAGGAGAAATAAGAAAGAGGAAGGTGTGAGGACAGGTGGAAAGGGAGAGAAATGGAATAAATAATGGAAGAGGAAGGGGAGGGAGGAGGAAAGGACTCAGAAGGTCACAGTTGATAGTGGAGTGGGCCCAGAGGCCTGATTTCTGCTGGATCTTTCAGCATCATTTGAAAATAGAATATGACCCAAAGTATTGGACTCCTACACATTTAGTCAGGGGAAGCACATCTGGGAGAGGTGCTCCTGATACAAAATAAAGCTCTTAGAGCTTCAAGGCTATGGGAATGCAGAGAAAAGTAGTAAACAACAATATACGAGAGTGGGGCAAAAGTAGGTTTACAGCCATGCGTTTGTTCTTGTATTGTTATTAATTATTGTATTATTACCAATAGTTGTATTCTGATCGTCCAGAGGCCTCCATCCCTGTGGTGCTCTGGCTTGGTTTTCAGGCTTCTGAACATCCCACTGGGATATTCACACACACGGATGCTTGGGCACTGCCCACCTCACCATGGAGTGAAACTGCTTGCCATGCAAATCCAAACCTCTCCTCAAGCATAGTCCTCTTATCATTTGTTTTTAACAGCTACTTCATTTTATTTCTCATTCTTTGTCTTGTTCTCTACCTAGATCCATTGCTCCAACCAAACAGATCCTTGTTTTATGTACTTAATCTTAATATAAGGGGAAAAGTAGGTGAATGGTTTTTCATATGGAAAATAATATAATAATAACAATACAAGAATAAACTCATAGCTGTAAACCTACTTTTGCCTCATTGTCATTTCCTGCTTATCTCTGCATTCCCATAGCCTCTAAGCTCTAAGAGTTTTATGGTTCCAGCAAGAGCACCTCTCCCATGGGATGGCATATAGCACCATGGTGATAAATACATCTTGGAAAAAAATGAATGAAAACATTTATTTATATGCATATACACTGAATGGCCAGATTATTATGATCTCTGAACACATAATAATCTGACCACTCCGTGTACTTCTCTTGAGTAACTCATTTATTTGATATCAAAGATACTATAAATCATGCACTTGATCAGTTTTCCCCTTTGCACTGGCTGATAGAAAGCTCAGGGCAAATAGGTGGTTGATCTCCAGCAAAAGTCTAGAATACTTTTGGTACCCATTTGAGATGCAAATTCAATGAGTGGCCAGATTATTATGCATTCAGAGATCATAATAATCTGGCCACTCAGTATATACTACTTTTACTTATGATTTCTATGACTTTTAATTATCTCTATTTCTTTAAATCTAGTTTAAAGTTTCTTTCTCAGAAAAAAAATGTACTGAAATAGTTATTTTACACACACTTACACACTCTCCCCTGATTATTTATGTTGGAAGTATTTATATACTATTTTATTTTATTTTGTTTTGTTTTTCTACTATGAAGGAGCTTATAGTAGACTAATGAGCCAAGAAAGGTTGTATTTAAAAAATTCATCTGCTTCAAAATATCAGAGAGCAACAGAGAAAATCAGGACTTAAGTAGTTAAGATCCCAGAAAGAAGGAGAGTTCATTCATGTGATCCCAACATTCTACCCTGTGCTTTTGTCCTCAAGTACATGCCAACTCAGGGGCATACTTTGAGTGCCTGAGAAGCTACACAAAGAGTGACATCTGAGAGCTGGAGAGAAGCTGGCTGAGCTTTTGGCAATCTCTAGAACTAGGGAGAAAAGAAATTCAAGTTTGAGCCTGCCAGGTTTGAGCATCTAGGACTTGTGTAGTACAGAACTAGGAAGGAAGGAAGGATAGGCAGAGAAGTAAGCCCAATACTTTGAGGTTTTTCATTTCAAGGTACTCAGTGATTGGACAAGAGGCTTAAGACCCAAGTTAATACAATCTAAAAGTCAAGGTAGCATTTGTAGCAGTCTCTTAGTCCTGGGAGACAAAAATAGAGTTCAGGAGAGGTAATATTAACACCCCAGGATCTCATCTGAGAACCCTAATTTTCAGGGAATAGTCAGAATTAGACAGAGGCCCACTTGGTCCCTAACTGGATTGAGGTGAATTGCTCCTCATCTAGCTGCCTGCAGAGGACAGGGTAAATTCTCTCTGGGAGAAGATTACATCATTGTTCACACATACTGTGTCTAGCAAGATACCAAAATTGGTTACAGAGACCCCAAAAAGAGACAAAGAGATGGAAATAGAAAAGAGAAGCAAATTCACAGGTAAATCAGATAATAGAATTACCTGTCATACATTGGCTTGACCGTGTTTGGCAAGTGTAATAAGATGGAGAATTTTGCCAAGATCTAGAATCTATTTTTAAATTTATTTTAGAGCAGCTGTTCTCAACCTGTGGGTCGAGACCCCTTTGGGGGTCAAATGACCCTTTCACAGGGGTCGCCTAAGACCATTGGAAAATGCAGATATTTACATCCCGATGCGTAACAGTAGCAAAATTTCATGGTTGGGGGTCACCATCACATGAGGAACTGTATGCAAGGGTCCTGGCCTTAGGAAGGTTGATAATCACTGTTTTAGAGGAAGGAAGAGGGAGCGAGGAAATGGTGGTAGGGGGGAGAAAGAGAGAGAGGGAGAGAGAGGGAGAGAAAGAGAGAGAGAGAGAGAGAGAGAGAGAGAGAGAGAGAGAGAGAGAGAGAGAGAGAGAGAGAGGTGTACATGCTGGAGAGAAACATCCTTTGGTTGCCTCTCCCTGACTGGGGATCGAACCTGCAATGTAGGAATGTGCCCTGACCAGTAATCAAACCTGCCACCTTTTGGTGCACAGGACAGTGCTCAACAGACTGAGCCACACAGGCGAGGGCTGGAATCTAAGTTTTAAATAATTAAATGATAATTCTATAACTGATTTGAATATATCAATGGATTTAATAGAGTATTGATCAACTAAAGGTTAGTTAACTGAAAGTCAAATCAGCAGAAAATATCAAAGCTAAGTCACAGATTGAAAAAGGGACATAGAATAAAGGAAAGAGTACAACACACAGAAAGGTCTAACATTCTTGCAAACTGGTATCCCAGAAGAAGGTGAGAGAGTGGGAAAGAGCAATATTTGAAGAGACAATGTCTGATAGTTTTCTAAAACTTTTGAGAGATATCAAGTCACAGATTCCAGAAGTTCTGAAAACTCAATACAAGTGGTTCCAATACAAGGAATACAACACCCAGACGCATCATAATATGAGCACCGAACTTTAAGGGCAAAGGGAAATCTTAAAAGCTGTCAGATCAAAAGACACATTACTTTCATAGGAGAGAAAATTAAAAGACTCCCCAAAAGAAGCAATGGAAGCTAAAAGACAAAAGAATGACACCTTTAATGTTTGGAGAGATAGAGAAATCCTGACACTCTGGAATTTATGACCAGGAAAAATAGCTTGCCAAAAATGAAAGTAAAATAAAACTTTCCAGTCAAATAAAAATGAGAATTTTATCCTTTGCAGAGGTGTACCTACCAAAGAGAGAAAGGGGGTGGGGGGTGGGGATAGGGGAAGGGAGGTTTCTTCAGGGAGAGGAAAGAGCAGCTCAAAAAATATGAACAGAGATGCAGGCTGGGATGAAAATCAATGAGAAGAGTTTGTGGATAATTTTACACTAATATAGACTGTATAAAACACAATGATGGTGATGGGGTTTAAAACATATATGGAACCAAAGTGCATGCCAAACAGTTCTACACATTAACAAATGCCTTCATTTCGTCTTATCCACCTCTGTATCATCATCGGTGCTGGCACAGTGGAGGGCATAGAGTTGGTGCCATACTGGTGCTGGTTGGATGTTACTCAAAAACCCTCCTTTGACAGAAAAGGGAGAAAAAGGAAGACCGAGGAGTAAATTTACTGCCCAGTACTCAGCTCTTTCTCCAACACACTTCCGTTGCTGACTTCAGTGTCTCGCTTTGTGCTCAGCCCACTTTAAGATTGGCAACAGCCGAAAACAGTTTGGCTCAGTGGATAGAGTGTTGGCCTGCGAACTGAAAGGTCCCGGGTTTGATTCCCGTCAAGTGCACGTACCTTGGTTGCGGGCATATCCCCAGTAGGGGGTGTGCAAGAGGCAGCTGATGGATGTTTCTCTCTCATCAATGTTTCTCTCTCTCTCTCTCTCTCTCTCTCTCTCTCTCTCTCTCTCTCTCTCTCCCTTCCTCTCTGTAAAAAATCAATAAAATATATTTTTTTTAAAAAAGAAAAAAATGTGACAAAAAAAAAAAGGCTGGCGACATCTTAGCCTTCTTTCTACTCTGCAGGTGAGCCTGTGAAAAATAACCTTACATCCGTTACAAGAGCCTGACCACTCACCCACCTGGGGCCCAACTCTAAACTGAGTCTTGGCGTGTAAATGCTTTTCCATTCTCTCCCCTAAACATCCTTCTTGCAGTGGCCAAGCGTGAGAAACTGGAGGATCCTCTGGGGCCTGGGTTAAGGTCGCCGGTGTTTATATTGGCTCAGGCCTCCCTTCCCTCCCACTGCTGAGGCTTTGTTCTGGAAGAATGCAAGGTGGATGGAGGGGAACAGCGCAGCAGCCGCTCCAGGAGTGTGTCTGTGGAGCTGTCAGGGCTCATTCCCCGAGCAATGCATCCAAAGGTCTTATGATGACAAACTGCTTCTGCCTCCTAGATGATTTTGTTTTTAAAGGGAGAGCCCTGGAGGCTGCAAGGACTTGCTTAAGGGGGAGGGAATAAGACGTAAGCTTCAGCTTTTTCACGCCTTTCCTCTCCTCGTTGAACAAAAGCAAAAAGAGCTGGCCTGGAATATGGAATATGGGCTTGATTTGTAGACCGTACAGTGATTTTGTGATATGTCATATTTTAGCACCCCTTTCAATTTCCCAGACCCTTCACAGTCAAGTTTGAGTCAGTGTGCAAAACAGTCAAGTAGGTGGGCAGATAGAGAAGAGAGAGCTAGGGTTTGCAGTCATGTGGTTTCATCTCAGTCCTTACTATGGAGGCTGGTCATAGACGAATCACCTGGCCTCTCTGAGCCTCAGTTTCTCCATCTGTCAGTGGGAAAGATAGCCATCCCTATCTAACTTACTTTGTGTGATTTTGGGGGGAAGACTAAAATGAAATGTAAAAATGTGCTTTTTAAACAGACAAGTCCTGAAAACAATCACAATTTTTATTTGTCTGCAGAATACTGCAAATATTGCAGACTATGACAGCTAATGTATAATGCATGAAAAAAAAATACCAAGAATGTTTAGAACTGGAAGGATGCTTAGGGACCTTTTGGCCCAGCCCATTTATTTTTCAGATGAGAAAACGGAATAAAAGCCAAAGAAGTAAGGTTACTTCCCCAAAGTAATAAAATTAGAAAAAGAAGGGGAAAGAGCAGCACCTCCAAACCGGTTTTAAATTCTGCATAGAGTCTTCTGGTGCATGAGTCAGGATTACCCGATCCCAGTGCTTGCAATTTCTTGTTTTTGAAGGACACAGGCAGTCCTGAGCTAAGCAAGGAGCTTAGTAGGTGATCAAAGAGAGATGTTATAAGCATCTTCCTCACATTCTCTTGCCAGCATAATGTCAAGATTTACAAAATCACCAGGAGAGTTCTGTAAAGATTATAGGCAACTTATCTGAAGATCATTATATCAATTAAAATTGTCTTCCGGTGAAGGCCCTGACATACCTCTTCAGAATAAAAGGGCATTCTGAACCCTCTACAGCGCCATGTCCAAGACGTCTGTGCTTCACCCAGGGCTGCTTAGAAGTCAGAGGAAAACATGGGCTTTCAGTGGGTCTTGCATCATCCCAAGAGCACCTGGAGGAAGAAATGAAGACACCTGTATGTAAGCACATAACTTTGGTGTAGATGTCAGATCTTTGAACCCAAGGTTCTACAAAGAAAATCACTTCTGAGTCCAAAGACAAGTCTTTATAAACTGGTTGGAGTTTTTCAAAAAGGACAGGTTTTTTGTTTTGTTTTTTTTTAGGGGGGGGGGCAGGGCAAGGGGAAGTCTATACAAAGAAGACAGGCCCACTATCCATTCAGTACAAGACCCTTAGAAAAAAGTTAGCTCTTGATCAAATGGCCATTAAAACAACACTCCCTACCCTAGTCTCCTTCAGTGCTTCAAGGCCTTGGGAGTCTTTGAAGATGAAGTGTCCATTTGATCTTGAACTTGCTACCACCACCACAGCATGCTTCAAGGCTTTCCAGCACATCTTTTTTCACCCCCGTGCAAAGGTTAGGAATCAAAGAGCCCCAGTTCTCAGTGGACCCCAGAATGCTGCTGGGTTAACCCAGCCAGGTATAGGCACTGGGTTAATGCCATTGTTTGGACTTGGGTGTTCTCAGATCACATTAATCCTTAATCGGTGTTTTCCTCTGAGGTGGTGAGCCCCAGAGCCTGTCCCTGATCTGGGGAGGCATTGATTTCATGTCATCGGGGACTGAATAGAACACCTCTGGTTCAATAGAAACAAGAAACTGCCTGTCCCCAGGGGCAAAGTCACCAGGCAGGAGGGCCCTCCCTAACGTATGGCATGGTCTTTGTTCTGTGCCAGTAAGTTACTGCCTTCAATTGTGCTGTCGTCTCTGATTCATCCCTTTCTTTCCAAGCAGGGTGACTCAGAGGGGGTAAAGGGCTGTGGGAAGCCCTGCTACATTTAATTGATGAAATACAGCCAGTTACTGCCAAGCCAAAGGGGTGAATGCATAGTCCAAGGATGCACTGAACGAGAACACTAAGCAACATGACAAGTGGCCGTGGCTGCGGACAGCTGAAAAGGGAAAATAGTGGACTGGCGTAGCTGGCCTTTGGCCATCTTTGAGCAAAAGCATCAGAAGCTCTAGGGAACAAAAAGGCAGACCCACAAGCATTGACAAGACCCAGGAATGCCAGTCAGGGGCACAAAACAGGCCACACACGTGCAGTATGAGAAGAGCCACAGCAAATGACTGTAGTCAGCTATTAAACAAATACTAATTAAATCCTATCCTATGTAGGAGGAGCCCTGTGGAAGGACATTAGGTTATACATAAAGGAGTCAGATACTCTTTGCACCCAGCAAGCTGGACCCCAATTAGGTGAGAGAGAATGACATAGAACTTCACATTTATTTTGAGCAATAACTAACAATACATATGTTTAATAAGTACACATACATGTACATACGCATATGTGTGTCCACACGCATACATACGCTATTTTTCTTTTAAATCCATTTGTTGCCTGCCCCATCTGCATACTGATTGGACCTACTCAAATGCATAAATACCCTTGACCATTGGATTAAAAACTAAAATTTACTATTTAAAAACACGTTTTTATAAAAAGTATAAATACCACATGCAAATATAAGTTGGCTCAGGTAGACAAAAACTCATAAAGAAAAGACAGGAAATTGAAAATATTTTAAAATGTATTGAGTTCGAGTACGAGTTTGTCTTGATTGACTTCATTGGAACTTGTACTCCCTGTTTCTGAACCCATCAGTACTCAGGTGGGTTCAGAAAGGGAGCTGTGACTTCTTGCGGGCAGCCAGGAAAAGTCACTTCACCACTGGGAGCACTGACCTGTCAGCGGGCACATGCAGGGACAGGGGTGAGGCATGTGCCGGCAGGCGGGCCACCATCCTGTGCAAATTATTTGCTGTCCTGGTTCTTGGGCTCCTGTTAGATGAGTGTAAATGGCTAGCATGTGTTTTCCATTACAGATAATGTTTTACAAAGAAAATTCCAATGGAGGGATGAAGAATGACATAGAAGTGGGGGCAGATTGGGGACTAGTTAGGACATTACACGGGGTACCTAACACCGCAGAGCAGGCTGGAAACGGAGACCCTGGAGCGGCATAGTGATGCAACCTGAGTACTGATGGCATCCTGAGACCGGGCTTCTATTCCAAAGAGAAGAAGGGGGTTTTCCAATTAGAGCCCACGTCTAGCTCTAATAGTCAGTCTGGTATCTAATGCGTGCTGTAGTAACAAACAGCTTCCAAATGTCAGTGGCTTCACAGAGTCCACGATCACCCAAGGACCAGAAGTCTCCATGGAGATGAGTGGATGCAAATAGTTACGGGGAAAGAGAACTAGTTCCACTTGGCAGAAGTACTTCAGGCTGCCAAGGTAACAGATATGGAAATGAAGGTGTTTCACAGAAAAGACCAACTAATTTCAATTGCTAAAAACTGCATGGTGAAATAGTGAATTTACAGAAAGAGAGATTTTTTTAAAAAATCCCATTTATCATTGCACCAAAAAAATTAAGATACCTAGGAATAAACTTAACTAAGGAGGTAAAAGACCTGTACTTGGAAAACTACAGGACATTGAAAAAAGAGATAGAGGAAGACATAAACAGATGGAAGAACATACTGTGTACATGACTGGTAGAACCAACTTCATTAAAATGTCCATACTACCCAAAGCAATCTATAAATTCAATGCACTAACCATTAAAATACCAATGGTATATGCTGGCAGGCCTATAATGAGCTCTCCAAAAATTCATCTGGGATAAAAAAAAAACTCCGAATAGCCACAGCAATCCTGAGAAAGAAGAGCAAAGTTGGAGGGATCACAATACCAGATTTCAAGCTGTATTACAAAGCTACTGTTTCTAAGACAGCCTAGTACTGGCACAAGAACAGACATATAGACCAATGGAATAGAATAGAGAATACACATATCGACCCAAACCACTATCCTCAATTAATATTTGACAAAAGAGGCATGAACATACAATGGAGTCAAGACAGTTTCTCCAATAAATGGTGTTGGGGAAATTGGACAGATACATGCAAAAAAAATGAAACTAGACCAACTTACAACATACACAAAAATAAACTCAAAATGGATAAAGGACTTAAAAGTAAGATGGGAAACCATAAAAATTTTAGAGGAATCTTCAGGCAGCAAAATCTCAGACATATGCTGAAGCAATTTGTTCACCAATAAGGGTTTAATCTCCAACATTTACAAGGAACTCATACAACTTAACAAAAGGAAGATAAGAAAACCAATTAAAAAAAAAATAGGCAACGGACTTAAGACACTTTTCAAAAGAAGACATACAGAAGGCCAAGAGACATATGAAAGCATGCTCAAAGTCACTAATCATCCGAGAGATGCAAATCAAAACAGCAAACAAGTGCTGGAGAGGATAGAGAGAAAAGGGAACCCTCATGCACTGCTGGTGGGAATCCAGACTGGTGCAGCCACTGTGGAGAACAGTATGGAGTTTTCTCAAAAAGGTAAAAATAGAGCTCCCATTTGACCCAATAATCCCACTTCTAGGAATATATCCCAAGAAAACAGAAACACCAATCAGAAAGGATATATGCACCCCTATGTTCATAGCAGCACAATTTACAATAGTTAAGATTTGGCAACAGCCTAAGTGCCCATCAGCAGATGAGTGGATTAAAAAGCTGTGGTACATCTACACAATGGAATAGTATGCTGCTGTAAAAAGGAAGGAATTCTTACCATTTGCAATGGCATAGTTGGAACTGGAGAGCATTATGCTAAGCAAAAAAAAAAAGCCAGGCAGAGAAAGATATATATCATATGACCCATCTCGCTCATTTGTGGAAAATAACAAACAACATAAACTGATGAACAAAAAACAGATCCAGACACAGAGAAACATCAATCAGACCATCAAACCTTAGAGGGAAGGCAGGGGAGGATGGGGGAAAAGGGGAAGAGATCAACCAAAGGACTTGTATGCATGCATATAAGCATCATCAATGGACACAGACACCAGGGGGATGAGGGTGTGAGTGGGAGGGTGGAGGAGTATTGGAGGGGGGGATAAGAATGCATATGTAATACCTTAATAAAGAAAAGAAAAAACTGCATGGTGAGCAAGATGACATGTAAGGCAAGGCAGCCCAAAGCGTGGTGCTTTGTTTTGCGCAGTGTTTTGCAGACATGGGAGTCCACAGAGCCCAGGTGTAAGGCTTTAGCAGGTCACCCCTCATTTTCATCTATCACCTGGCAAGCCTCCATTGTTGACCAGGTCACCACACTAGTGTAAAGATAGAATAACCCTGTGACAAAATAACAGAATGGAATCAATGGATGTATGTAGTGTTTGTCTGAAAGCAGTAGAGGCTTGCAGTATAGCTGTAGGTTCATGCCATTGAAATGCGAAGGAGTCTCAAGTTTGTTTTCTTCCTGTACAGAGTGGGGCAGAGGTGAGTTTATAGCTATGAGCATGCAAAACACAAAGTTTATTCTTGTGTTATTATTTATTAATTATTGCATTTTTTCATATGAACAACTGTAAGCCTACATTTGCCCCACCCTGTATATATAGATCATTGGCTTATTGTTGCTACTCCTCTATTCTCAAAGAAGAATATAAAATGCAGATATTGAGAGAAGTTTTCAAGTTTACTTAATCCCACCTGTCCCATTTTATAGATAGGGAAACAGCTAAAACCCCCAAATGGCTTAAATAAATACCCCAAATTACAGAGCTGACAAAACCAGGACAGTAAAATATCCTGTTCTCTACACCGCTCCTGATCCACTGTAAAATCCTCTCTTCTCTCTCCTTTCCCTTTTCTCATTAAAATCATCTTGAGAGCCCAACTTATGTGGTTCAGTTGGTTGAGTGTCTTCCAGTAAGTATACTGGAGGTCAGGGTTTGATTCCCAGTCAAGGCACGTGCCTGGTGGAAAGCTCAATTCCCAGAAAGGGGTGTGCAGGAGGCAACTCACCTATGTTTCTCTCTCATCAATGTTTCTATCTTTCGCTCCCTCTTCCACTTCTCTGAAATCAATAAAAACATATCTTAAAAAAGTCATCTTGAGCCCTGACTGGTTTTGTTCAGTGATAGGAGCATTGGCCTACGTATCAAAGGATCATGGGTTTGATTCCTGGTCGAGGGCCAGTACCTCAATTGCAGGTTTGATCCCTGACCCCAGTCGGTGGAGAAGTAACCAATTGACATGTGTCTCTTTCATCTGTCTTTCTCTCTCCCTTCCTCTCTCTCTCCCTATCCTCCCTGTCTTCCCTCTGCTTCTCCCCTCCCCTCCTCCCTCTTTCCCCTTCACTCTCTATAAAAAAAATCAATGTCAAAATATATCCTCGGGTGATGATTTTTTTAAAAAATCATCTTGAGAAAATGAATATGGTAAAATAAGTGATATACAAAGCCTCTAGTCATGCCGCTGCACAGCTCAAATAACAATGGGTATTATCCGTGGATCTTAGTGTCCATCAACAGACAGGTGCTCCTGGGGGATTGCCTTCAAGAAGAGAAAGGGAAGAGGTTTGCTGATGGTGGAGCGTGTTCAGCCCAGTGCGTTCTCGGAGAAAGCAGCTGTGGCAGCACGTGCTTCTTTGTTGTTATTCATGACTGTGCTCTCAAAGCATGAAAGGAAAGCAGTGCGTGGGTCTGTGAGCCCCTTTCTTAGCAGACGTGCCGGAGAACCGAGAGGTGAGCGTCCAAAGGAAGGCGGCGTGGCCACGTGTTGCTCCGGCACACCTTCCTGCTGTGTGCGGTTCTCACATCCTCCTCCGGAGCAGCTGCCCGCTTTCTGTGGGAGGTGGCCTGGAGGCGCACCGTTAGAGAAGGAGCTTCCAGGGTTTTTCTCCCAACACGATGGGGTGTGCGAGGATGTGGGGTTAAAAGCAGTCATAATTATGACCAGGGGCTGGTCACATACCCTCTCTGACTCTCAGGATTTGGTTTTCAATTTACAGGATGGGGGGATTGAATTAGATGACCCCTACCACCCTTTCTAGCTCAGATATTACAACTCTGCAAACACAAAGCCACCTGCCTCACATCAGGAGGAAACTCATAATTTTGCCTCATTAGCAATCCTAATCAGCCCAGAGGGAAGGAGAGAACCATGCTTTTATTTGAGGCGTGGGCACCAGAACTGAGAAGTAACATGTGGGCTCTGCCTGCGAGAACGGATGCAGAAATTTGCCACAGAAATGTCGGGAGAGGGCGTGTGCGCTGCGTATTCCTGGTTTGCCCCTCCCGGGTCGGTCCCATCCTTATCACCTCTGCCCTCTGCTGGGGTGACGAAAGCAGCTGCCCTGGACAAACCATGCCCACAGTCTTCCTGTCCTTGGCTTTAAGTCATGACCAGTCTCGGGTAGCCCCTGTGGGAGCTGGGGCAGAGAGGAGGGTGCTCAGGGTATTTTATTCCCCTGGTTTCGTGCCTGAGCACCTGCTCCAGGCTAGTTGTTTCTCCAAAAGTTGAACTGCTCCTCTCATGGTGGCCCCTACAGGACCGGCTCCTTTCCCTAAACACCAGGCAGGAGAGGCATGTTCCCACTGTGTCTGGCCCTGCGCTGATGCATTGGCCCTCAAGGCTCTCCTACCTTGTACCCCCCTTTCTGTGCATCCTCCCCCTCCTCCAGCAGTGCCCTTACACATCAGTGTGGATGTGCAGTCTCTTCTAGCTGGGACCCTGCCTGGCACAGCATTCGGGGCTGAGTGTGCAGACTGAGCAAAGACAACTATTCTCTCCTTGGACGGAGTCCCGTGTAGCTCTGAGATGCAAGAATATGAGGGGCGCTCTGGGGGTGGGGGCAGGAGAAGCACCAAAGGTGTGTAACCTGGGACATTAGGACATGGCAGGGTTTCATCTGAGTTGACAAAGATCAAGTTGGCAGTGGCGTGGACTGTGAACTGGGAAGAGGAGAGATTTCAGAGACTGTGGCAGCAGCTGTGTTCCCGGTGTTGCTAGGTGGCTACAGTGACTGGTTCCTGGGGGCACACCCCTTTCCTCAGGCTCCCAGCCTGCGGTGCTGGTGCTGGGTTACCTTGCCCTCCCATGTTCGGCTCCCGACCTCTCCATCACCTCAGCAACCAGCGCCCTGTAGTAAATTCCCTTTTATAAATATCTGAAGCGTTTTCTGTTTTTCTGCTTAGACCCAGATGCATACAAGCATCTTAATAAGCCAAGACAATGAGAGGGCAAGCAGTGACTGAGTCTAAGGGGAAAGCTCATGGGCTAAGAGCCACAGTCTCCCCTCGAGCCAGAAAGCTGTTCCTGTCTTTAATGAGGGGCGGGACATGGCAGGGTTTTTACCTGGATTCCAGAGCATGCTGCCTGCAGGATCTCATGCACGTCTTTTGACCTCTGCGTGTCTGTGTCCTCGCCTGTAGAATGGAGATAATAGTACATCCCTCTCTTAAGGGATTGTTGCAAGCATTACATGAGCTAATACGATATATGCAAAGTTCCCGGCAGATATTAAGTGCTGTATAAATACTAGCTGTTATCCCTTGCCTAGGGTTCTGGGTTGGAGCAGGAAAGGCTGATGACTCCCAGAGTCTCTCAACACCCAGTCATCCCCTTGTCCTGAGGATGGCAGCTTTGGAAGCTGGAATAAGCCCGTGCTGATTGACAGGGATGCTGGAAGGAGCAATAATTTTCCAGGGGCAAGCAGTGGTTGCCATGGTTTCCAACTGGCAGAGCGCCAAGGTCAATTCCTTGACAAATATTTCACTGCGGGGCGATTCCTCTGCTCCTAATCATTCCTCCGCACCAGGGCAGATGGCTTCAAGCCCGAGCCCTGGTTTCGGGCGGGGCAGCAGGAGAAAGGCATCTGAAGAGGCATAGCCTTCCAGCTGACCACTGCCCAGGATGGCACACGGCTCATTCCCCAGGGGAGCCAAAAGTGGGACGGTCACCTGGAGAAATGAAATTTTAATACCACAGAGGGGATAAAGCATGTTATTATAAGACTTGGATCCGCTTTGATGATCACTGAGGACGTTTACTATTTGAAGTTTTAGTTCTGCTCCTGAGTGACTCATTTTTACTTCCCTGGAAATGCGAGTCCCAGGGCGCCAGGGGAATCGCGGTGCACAGAGCTCTGGTAAAAGCCCCCAGCACAGCTCACCACCCAACTTAACACCCGCCTGCCTCCGGGCCTGCGTGCGTTTCATCCTCAAAATCAATGCTCCAGCCTTTGGAACTAAACTCGCCTGACAGCCCAGCTGCAATATCGATTAAACAGTTTCCTTTATAGAGCAGCTCAAGTTGTTTCGGGAAGCCTCTCCCACCAGGCAGGCATCACTTTCCCAGCCTGTTCTCTAGGGAAGGGCTCCTTCCCCCCTCCCCCCCATCGCCCTCCCACCCCACACACACACACAGCGATCCGCATTGGGGGCAGCCTCAGGCGTCAGCCCGAGAGCAGGCATGTTCACTGTGGGTAGGCCAGGGAGTCATGGTATGGACTCCCTAAAAGGTGTAAGTTTCTCCAGTTACGAAAGGACTCTGCCTAATTGAGTAAAGTACAACAAATTAAAAAAAAAATCCTCTACCAATTATTAACAACTCAGGAAGTACCATTACACCATGACCATCATTTACATGCTTTTGGAAAGTGCTTTTAAACAGCATCCTAGAAAAGTTAAGTCAATGTTGTCTTCTATTTTTGCAGCATAAAGCTCTTCTTTCTCTAGGGAAGCCGAGACCTAGCCATCTATTTAGAAAGTTGGCTTAGATCTAAGGAGGGGGTGAGAGAAATTGTGATTAGGATTTGTGACATTTCTTAAATGGCCCCAAATTCTTTGCAGCTGCTCCCATCAAGAGAGAGAGCATGTGTCTTTCTCATTCTCTTGAATCTGGGCTGAGCTCGAGCTTTGCTTTGGCCAATAGGATGCAGCGGGAAGGAAGGTGTGAGATAGCCTTGTCTGGACCTCGAGAGGCCTCTAGCCTCTGCTCTCATCCTTCTGGCTGTTGTCTGCATGTGAACATATCTATCTGAGCAGGTCTGCTGGGGAGCCCCCATAGAGGAGAACTCGGGCACCCTAACCTGATGAACAGCCTGCCAACCTCAGATATGTGAGACAGGCCACTTTATACCATCCACTCTATTGACCACCAGATGGCTGCAGCTGCACTGTGACCCCACGAATTCCCACTTGAACCCAGTCCTACAGCTCTACAATCCTGATGGCTGACCTACAGCATCAAGAGCAAAAACATCCAACAGCTGTTGGATGAAGCCATTAAGTGTGGAGTGGTTTATGACACGGTAACACTAACAGCCATGGGATTCGTTTCTGGTTAGTGCTTGATTTATCTGCAAAATCAAGAAAATCTCACTCAGTTACAAAAAGTATCCAGTCAGTGGAATATTCTTATGGACACAATTTAGAGAATTAAAGAAATATTTAGAAAAATGTGAATAATCTGGATTATTCATGTTGAATAACCTCACTTCCCACCCATGCTTATCCTGAGTACAGAACTCCATTTCTCAAGAGCAGATATTTTGATAAAAATTATCAGCAAAATGGACAAATTTCTACTTTTTCTAAAACAATACAGTCATAGACTCATTCAGCACCCATTACTGGGTGACTTACTGTTGTTCTGATCATAGGTTTGCCAGAGCCCACAGAGCACTCTGGTTTTTGCCCACAGTTTATGGCAGGTGATCTCAGCCCTTGGAATACCTGATGAGGGTGTTTCTGTTTGTTTGAGGGTCTTGGGTCTGCCGAATAGTAACAATTTGATTTAGAGTTAGGGCTTTGAGCCACACCAACAGTGTGACTTAGGGTGGGGCTTTGGGTCCTGCAGTGTCAAGTGGAATTCCTGAGGGACTGGCCACTGAGATCAGCAGGGTGGGCAGTCGCCTGTGCCTTGGTGGTGGAGCTCCCAGTAAAGACTCGGGACACCAAGGCTTGGGTGAGCTTCCCTGGCTGGCTGCTCTCAGGGAGTGTGGTCACACACCACTGCCAGGGAGGTCACACTTTCCTTCCTCCGTGCAAAAGGGTAACTAAGAGCTCTGCATTTGGTACTTTTCCTAGACTCTGCCCTGTGTGCTGCTTCAGAAAACGAATATTGTAAGACTGATGTCAAAGAGTTCGTTGCCTATGTTGTCTTTTTAGTTTTATGGTTTCAGGTCTCTAACCCATTTTGAGTTTATTTTTATATGCGGTATAAAAAAGTAGTCCGGTTTAAATTTTTGCATGAATCTGCCCAGTTTTCCCAACACTATTATTGAAGAGATTGTCATTACCCCATTGAATATTTTTGCCTCTTTTGTCATAGATTCATTGACCAGGTAGGCATGAGTTTATTTCTTGGCTCTCTATTCGGTTCCATCTATTTATGTCTCTCTCTTTTTTTTTTTATGCCAATACCATGCTACTTTAAATACTATATCTTTCCAGGATATTATGATAGTTCAGGGAGTGGGATTCCTCCAACTTTGTTCTTTCTCCTCAAGATTGCTTTGGTTGTTCGAAGTCTTTGTGGTCCCATATAAATTTTAGAATTACCAGTTTCAGTTCTCTGAAAAATCCCATTGGTATTTGGATGGGGATCACACTGAATCTGTAGATTGTATGGCATTTTAACAATGTTCGTTCTTCCTGTCCATGAGCACAAGATAGCCTCTATTGTGTCTTCTTCAAATTGTTTCTTTAATGTTTTATAGTTTTTCTGAGTGTAAGTCTTTTACCTCCTGGGTTAAATTTATTCCTAGGTATTTTATTCTTTTTGATGTAAAATTGTAAATAGCTTGTTTTCTTAATTTTTCATTCTGTTTTTAATATCCTTAGTTATAAGAATTTTGTTCACCTGGTCTTCAGGTGGTTCTCAAAGTTGGTTGTTTAATAATTTGTCATTCTAATGTGACCAGGGGAGGTGGTGACTTCACAGTTTACCTATTTTGCCATTGTGACCAGAAGTTCTTTGTGTGGATATTATTTTTATTTTCCACATTTATAGATGAGGAAGAGAATTGGAATATTGGAATGGTAATGTCACTTACCCAAGATGACACAGCTAGTTGAGAATAGGACTTTCTCTTCTATTATAAAACATTTTTGTTTTATTGATATATAACTAACATACAACATTGTATCTATTTTAGGTTTATAATATAATGATTTGATGTATGTGTTTATTGAGAAATGATTACCACAGTGAGATTAGTTAACAAACATCACCACACATAGTTACAATTTTTCTTCTTGCAACGAGAACTTTTAAGATCTACTCTCTTAGCAATTTTTAAATACACAATAGTTAGCTATAGTCATTATGTTGTACATTACATCCAGAATTTATTTATTTTATAACTGAAAGTTTATATCTTTTGACCACTTTCACCCATTTTTGCCCACTTCTTACCTTCCACCTTTGGATTGCCAACCTGTTGGGTTTTTTTTAATATATATAATCTCCTATATAATAAAAGGGTAATATACAAATTGACCATCACTCAAACACACAAGATAGCCTCCCCCATGTGGACACAAAATGGCCACCACAAAATGGCCAGAGGAGAGGGCAGTTGTGGGCGATCAGGCCTTCAGGGGAGGGCAATTGGGGGGAACTAGGCCTGTAGGGAAGGGCAGTTGGGAGGGACCAGGCCTGCAAGGGAGGGCAGTTGGGTATTACCAGGCCAGCAAGAGAGATGGATGACTGGTCCAGCAGGGGAAGGTAGTTAGGGGCAACCAGGCCTGCGGGGGAGGGCAGTTGGGAGGGACAAGGCCTGCAGGGGAGGGCAGTTAGGGGAAACCAGGCCAGCAGGAGAGGGCAGTTGGAGGGGACCAGGCCTGCAGAGGAGGGCTCTTAGGGGTTACCAGGCCGGCAGGGGCAATTGTGCCAATAGGGGAGCAGTTACGTGTTGATCATGCTGGCAGGGGAGTGGTTAGGGTGTGATCAGGCTGGGAGGAAGAAGCAGTTAGGGACAATTAGGCAGGCAGGCAGGCAGGCAGGGAAGTGGTTGGAAGCCAGCAGTCCTGGATTATGAAAGGGATGTCCAACTGCCCGTTTAAGCCTGATACCATCAGGATTGAGCCTAAATGGGCAGTTGGGCATTTCTTGAAGGGTCCAAGATTGGAGACGGTGTAGGCTGTGCTGAGGGACACTCCCCTCACCACCCATGCACAAATTTCATGCACCAGGCCTCTAATATATATATATATATATATATATATATATATATATATATATATATATATTAATGTTTTTTTTTCCTTAATTGATTTCAGAGAGGAAGGGAGAAAGAGATAGAAACATCAATGATGAGAGAGAATTATTAATTGGCTGCTTCCTGCACACGCCCTACTGGAGATTGAGCCTGCAACCTGGGCATGTGCCCTTGGCTAGAATCAAACCTGGGACCCTTTAGTCCACAGGTCGACGCTCTATCCACTGAGCCAAACCAGCTAGGGCACCTATCTGTTTTAAGTATCTATGAGTTTAGTTTTTTTAAAACACATATATCCCACATATAAGTGAGTAAATAATGCTCTAATAAACATGGGATTGCAGATAATCTTGTCAAGATAGTGATTTTTTTCCCTTCATAAATACCCCAAGGTAGAATGGCTGGATCATGTTAGTTTTAGTTTTAATTTTTTTGAAGAACCTCCATACTGTTTTCCTAAGTGGCGGTACTTACATATATTTCTACCAACAGTGCACAAGAGTACCCTTTTCTCCACATCCTCGCCAACACTTATTTTTTTAATATTTTTATGATAGTCATTCTAACAGGTGCGAGATGATATCATTGTGTTTTTCATTTGCATTTCCTGATGATTAGTGATGTTGAATACCTCTTCATATACCTATTGGCCATCTGTCTGTCTTCTTTGAAAAAATGTCTATTCAGTTTCTTTACTCATATCGACTGATTTTTTACTATTGAGTTTTATGAGTTCCTTATATAATTTGTATATTAATCCCTTATCAGATGTGATTTGCAAGTATTTTCTCCCATTCCATCCGTAGCCTTTTCAATTTGTTGATGGTTTTATTTGCTGTACAGAAAGAAGCTTTTTAGTTTGATGTAGTCCTACTTGTTTGTTTTTGCTTTTGTTGCCTTTGCTTTTGATGTCAAATTAAAAAAATCATTGTCAAGGAACATACCTCCTATGTTTCCTTTTAGAAGTTTTATGGATTTAGGTCTTCCATTCAAGTCCAGGGCTACACTTTGCTTTCTTAACAATATACTCTGGAAAACACTTGATATCATTGTATGTAATCTGCCTTACTCTTTCGTTACAGCTGCATTATATGTGTCTAACCATAATTTATGCAGCCAATCTGTCTTTGGACATTTAGGTAGTTTCCAATAGTATGCAATGATGCTAATGCCAGTAAGCCTGTGCATCGGAATTTACGGAAGCTGAAAGTTTGAGGGAGAAAGCTTTATCCAACAGGGGCACCCACCACCGGGGTGTCTGTGCATGGTGCTGCCATAAGCTCCGCAGTGGTTGGGACCCAGTGGTTGGGAATTTCCCAAAGAGCATCTGGGGGCCCTTCCCCCAGGACAGAGATACCTGTGAATCTTGGGATCTCCCTACTGTCCAGGCCGAATTATTGTCAAGAAGGAACAATTTCCTTGAGCTGTGGAGACTTAGCTTGTGTCTAGTGTTGCATTCATTCAGCAAACACCGGCGTCTTCACAGAGAGCACATGTTGATCAGTAAGTCCTGTGTCCACAGTGAACAGGCTCACAGTGAGGCCATTTTCAGGTACAGTCTGCCCCAGCCCAGCCCAGCCCAGCCGCCTCTGGCTTCACATTCTTTGCTGTGTTTTACTGTCCCCCATGGTTTGGGCTTTGCCTGACCTTTGCAGACCTCACCTCTATGCAGGACAGACATGTTGCCTAGTGTTTCCCTGTTGCTGGTTCTGCCTTCTCTCACAAAACCAGTGAAAGCAAAGCTTAAGTCCTTCCTTTCATCTCCCCGCTTAGCATATCTCTCTCTCTCTCTCTCTCTCTCTCTCTCTCTCTCTCTCTCTCTCTCTCTCTCTCTCTCTCTCTCTCTCTCTCTCTCTCTCTCTCTCTCTCTCACACACACACACACACACACACACACACACACACCCTGTGAAAAGGATGCCTCTTTCCTGAAACAGTGGGAGGCTCCCAAGGCAAAAAAGGGCAAAAGGGTTGGAGCCGAGCTCAGGGGTTGAAGGGGAGGTTCCAGAGGCTTCCCCCAAGGACCACAAGGACTTGGGGTGTTCAGTCCTCAGGGAGCCTACCCAGCTCTGTGCCTTTGCCCCACTCCCCGCACCAGTGCCACCTCCTCTGTGGCTGTCCATCTGTCTGTCCTGCTGCAACACCGCCTCCAGGACCTGGGAGGGGAGGGGTGCTGGAGGCAGGAAGGAGTCAGTCGGACTACAAAGGGAGAGACAACCACGAGGGGGAAAGGAGAGCTCCAGCATGGGTTCCTCAAAGGGTTAACAGCCGGGCTGCACAAAGGATGGAGGAGGGGGAGGCGAACAGAAATCCGGGCCCAGAGAGGGGGGGGAAGAACCACACCTCCCACCCTCTCTTTTTGCATCAGGGGGCTCATTTACATTTCAGAGTAAACCCGGTACAAATGAGAGGAGCTGGGAGCGTGCCCCTCCTCGGGCGGCTGATGAAAAGCCCTCCCCACGCCTTTGACACGGGCGCACATTGGAGGGCGTTTCAAATGTGCTTCTGCGGTGAGTTCTGCGGGGGAACCCCAGCCGAGCAGCGGCGCAGCCTGGGCGAGAAGGAAAACCTGGCCTGGCAATGACAGGGCCCGGAATAGGCCGCGGGAGCAGCACCACGGAAAACCCGGAGCAGATCTTAGGAAGCAAAGCACGTGCTGCTCAGCTCTGCACCGGATCCCCTTTACAGGAACCCCTCGCCGCCGCCGGCCTTGGGCTCCCCGAGGTCCATCCTTTGAGTGCCCCGTCCCCGAGGGCGAGGGCTCGCGGTGGGAACCTGGGAGGGGCCGAACATGCTGTTGGGAATAATTTAGGAGGGGAAATATTCTTCCTGCTTGCTAGTGTGAAATCACTTATTTATGGCTTTCTATTCAGGGCCCCGGTTCGCAGATAATCCCCCTTTCTAAGCAGTGGAACTCATGAATGTTGATCTTGCAAATCAAGCTGACACTAGCAGCTTTTGTCCGCTGGGGCATACATCAAGGCCCGCTTTCTCCCAGCGTTTCCCTCTCATCGGAATTCAAGTCCCAGCCTCCTGGGTTCCTGAAAGGCGCGCTCCGCCCCAGAGCGACCTGAAGTCTCCCACAACAATGGGGGGGCTTGTCTGCCGAGCTCTCCTGCTCCGAATGGAGAGTCCAGTCAGGGCCCCCAAGAGAAGCTCTCAAGAAGAATGGCCCCGGCAGGCGGAGGTCATCCGATGAGGGGCTCCAAAAGACTTTACACACTCACTGGGGGTGGGCTAGGCATTGGTCCTTAAACACAAAATCAAGCCAAAGGGGGACAAAACCCCATTCCCAGAAAGGAAGCAATGACACGGGGTACTTCCCTGGCAGGAAGACCAAAGCCAGTAAGACTTATGGATCAGAAACGATGAGGTCAGGTGGGAGAGAGCAGACGTCAGCTGTGTGCACAGAAGCCACCCATAATGGAGTCTTGCTCCAAGCAAGGCCGATGGATGGTGGGGTTTCAGAATGGACTCAGTGGGTAACTCTGCAGCACGATGCGATGAGATGCTTTTTGATTAATGCTAATGAGCTAATGATTATAAAGTACTCTAGGCTCCAGAAGACTAGGTACTAACTGCAGGCCAAATCGGTATTTGAGTGTTTTGTAATTAACGTGAGTGCTGAAGAAATAGGAATATAGGCACCACTCTCAGGAATCCAGACTCCTGAATAAAGATATTCATGCTTAGTTTAAATTGTGCCACGATGCGGTCTCCACACTGGTCTCTGTGGCTGTGGACCCTCACTCTGCTTCATCAATGGACAGTTCACCTACGTAACTTCTCACCGTTTGGTCAAGAGCCTCTCGCGTGTTTTTGCAGCACTGTAGAAAGGATATGTTAACACACAGGTGTGTGTTGTTGTTTTTGTTTAAATGCACCTTGGTTGCTTGATACAGAACGAGTTACAGGTGGTCAGGACTTTTGCTGGTGTGGTAATATTGTCGGCCTCCCTCCCCTCACCAGCCGTCCTCCATTCACAAGTCTCCCCCAGCAGTCTGTGAGCCAGCCGAAGGCCTGTAACTGATACATGAGTTCCTCAGGTCCCCAGCAAAGAGGAGCACTGATTCTTGGCATAGCTCCTTTCTGGTTACTTGGACTGCGTGGAGCTCACTAGGAAGGAAACCGTAAAGGGTGGCTATGGTGGCGTTTTCTGAAGAGGAGAGGTAATCGGTGGCCATTTTGTTTACACAGATTTCTCAGAGAGATGGGCTAGGCTGCATCAGGGCATTGTCAGTGGGAAGAATCTTATGCACCGTTCACCATGTTCACATCGGTTCTGTTCGCCAGTTCCTGGGTCTGGTGCACTAGAATGAAGCCAATTAACTTTCTTCCTTTTGTGGGACAAATTCTTCAGGAACCATTTGATTGCCGTAAAAGAAAGGAACGCATCTTGTCTTTGTCTGCAACTCTTAGCTGCACACTTAGGACCCAGGTATTTTCTAATTGTTGGCTTTGATGGGGCCCAGGTTATGGTGGCCACAGGAGGTGCTCATCTGCACAGGCTCTTTCCTCTGCCTCCCTGACTTCCATTGGGACAGGTCACATGACCATTGGGCACATGACCAAGCCTGTTCTGTTCTCTCTTCCAAGCACTGGGATTTTCAGTGAAAACCCAGGCTATAGGACATTGATCTAAGTATCTGATAAGCACACCCTTTCCAAAGGGGCCCTCAGACTATTGTGCCTGGAGCTGTCCTGTGGCTGTGACCTTCCAATGTCTATTCAGCTCTTCCCTATTCTGGGTCTGCTCCACTTCCCCTTCAAAAACCTTTTTTTAGCCTCCACCGGCCAAGGTGGCCCAGGGGTTGAGCATGGACCTATGTAATTGGAGGTCACGATTCGATTCCCCATTGGGGCACAGGCCTGGCTTGTGGATTTGATCCCCAGTAGGGGGCATGCAGGAGGCAGCCAGTCAGTAATTCCCTCTCATTGATGTGCCTATCTCTCTCTCTTCCCCCCCCCCATCTCTCTCTCTCTCTCTCTCTCTCTCTCTCCCTGAAATCAATAAAAAAAAATATTTTAAAAAAACACCTTTTTTTAGTTGCACAACTTACATTGATATGCAAGTCAAATGGAAAACAAGTTTTAAAGCAATCATCTTTTATTGTGAAACGTAACATACATCTATAAGAGTATATAAAATTAATACAAATAAAGCATAGTGAGCATCCATGTATGTGATCATCACCTGGGTCTGGCAAAGGACTGAATATTGCCTTATACCTGGAAGCCCTCGTGGTTCCCACTGGATGCCCCTCCTAATGGTGATAGTCACCTTGCCCTGCCCTAACCACTCTGCGGATATTCTTGGTCATCACTTCCTTGCTTTGCTATTGTGTCACTCTCTAGGCCTCCCTACCCTGTTGTTTCCTTTTGTCTGTTTTTTGAAATTAATGTGAAAAGAGTCTTTTTGTCTTTGCTCACCATTATGTTGGTGAGAGCCATCCATGTTGTTATACGTACAAATAGTTTATCAGTTTTACTGCTGGACGACCGTACATTGGTGAACATACCATGCTTGCTTATCCATGCAATCCCTGATGATCATATGCATTCTCTCCACTGGGGCTATTAAAAACAACGCTGTTCTGAGCATCCTTGTTTATGCCTCCTGATAACCTGTGAGCAAATTTCCCTAGTGGAAATCCCTGGGAGTGGAATTGCTGGGGCACAGGGTAGTATTTCTTCACCTTTACTAGAAAATGCTATAAAACGTTTTCGAATTCCCACCAGCATTAGATGGGAGATGCTATTGTCCTGCATCCTCTCTGACATTTGTATTTTCACTGTTTGCCCATGTGCTGGCTTTATTTACATTATAATTCCCTGGAGATTGATGAGGCATACACCTTTTCAAACAATGGCCATTTTATTTCAAAAAACTATTTCGCATACACATGCACACACATGCATATCTGTGTGTATAAGATTAGTTCAGATTCCCTTAAGTGATCAAAATATATCAAGGTTTATGTTCCTATTCAGCCAACAAATTCAAGGAAAACTGTCATTTTTCTGGTGTTGAAATTTTCTTACAGAATGCATTTGTTGATTAATCTATTTTTACCTCAATAGACAGCCTTATTTATATTTGAGGAGCTAATCAGAAACTCTTATTCTTGAAATTGTTTTATTTGATTTTCCACTTGAAGCTCTAACTTCACTGAAACCTGACCTTAATCCCTGCTCTTGGTGATGACCATGCACTCCCTCCGCCTGGATGCTATACATGTTGCCCTCAGATGCCAGCGTTAAACTGAACCACTCCTCCTACAGAGGCCTGTGGCTGGGATTATTCCTCAGCCTGGTGCATGTGTCTGTTTGCCTCCAAGAGAGACAATGTGAATCCCTGTATCTTATAAAGAAAATGGAATATCAGCCAGCCCTCCATAGATACAACCAAACATACATTTGCACAACTCTAGTTGGATAGTCAAACTTCCTTCCTTCCACAACCCACTAAGTTTTGTTTTTTACTCTCCTTCTTGATCACAGGATAACAATCATAATGACAATAAGACATAATGGCAATAAGACTTGGCTGCGTGCTAAAACATTGGGTACAGTTTGGGATTCTGTTCTAGCTCAAGGAACCATCTATAACAGGGATGGCAAATAGGTTTTATTGTGCACACCAACTCCTACTGGCTGCAGTAATGTTTGGAAAAAATTCCAAAGTCACATCTGAGCTGTGTGGAGGATGCTGGTTTAATCATGTGATAGTTTAGTTATGGCCGCCTTAGCATGGGGTGGAAGGTGGCAGGACTAATGTCGACTACAATGTAGAGCAGTGGTTCTGACTCTTGGCTGCCCTTTAGACTCATCTGAGGAGCTTTTGCATGTACCAAGCCCAGGCCCTATTCCAGAGCAATTATAGAAACTTGGGGAGTGGCTCAGGCATCAGTATTTTTAAACTCCCAAGGAGATCCTGGTTTGTAGACAGGTTAGAGCATCTAATGAGAGCAGTGTTTCTCCACTATTTCCCATGATGCCCTCCTCCAAAGGGAGCCTTTTGAGATACATATTTTTCCCTCATTGTCTTCCCTCCCTGAAAATGTTAATTCTGAAGATATATTGTATATGTGTTTGTAGCTATACCTGTGTTTTATCTACAAAATATGAGTAAGATTTTTTTCACCCCTTCTACCGTAAGCAATTTACCCCTTTGACAGTGATTTCAAATTGGTTGAGAATGCATGATCTAGAGACAAGGAATTAGCTTTTAGAGAATTGTTTTTAGTGACAAAATATGACTTGGTCCTATTTGCAATTCAGGCATGATAGTAATATACTCTGTAAGAGCAAAATGGCACCATTAGCAGGACAGTGGGGGTGCAGAATTATGCATTGTGGCCACTGATGGACTTGGCTGTGAATTTCATAGTTTTCAGAAATAATTAAAGGATCACGTGAATTGCTAAGCACTCTCAGGTGTGATAATCTCGTGCTGTAAGATCTAAGTCCTGATCAGGGGGGAAATGTTTACTTTCCTAGCAAGAGAAACTGCTCTGTGGCAAATAATTTCTGATGACGCAGCAATTGTTTCTCTTTTCCATTAAGAAAATTGATATATTTTTTCTGATGTTTTGTGCCTAATGGTGATGTCTGATCACTTTACTGTTATTCACCAGCATAATAAAAGTCCTAGGGTGAGTTTAACCCAGAGGAGGGCCTTTATTCATCCATAACCTAAAGCGGTCTTTATCATTATGTATTTTCTTTACAACTAGGAAAAAAAAAGAACACCTTAGAATTTCTTAAGATGCTCCAAGTAAACACACATTTAAAACCTTATAAATAAGTTAGTGGACACAAATGTAAGATCTGGTATGTTTCCTTTTTCTCCTCCATTTTTTTGCAGTGCTCTCCTCCCCCACCTTGGCAGCTGGCTCAAGTGTCAGCCGACACTCAGGTGCCCTGTCACCTTGGGCATGTTATTGAACACGTCTGTGCCGTCAAAGAATTTAAAAACACTTGTCGTCCCACACAGGTTTCCACTGAGAATAAACACATAAAGCCATTTGGTGAAAGTAGGAAGGCGCAACACAAATGAAAGGTGGGGGTGACCCAACGTCATTTAGCAAATAGTTAATAGTTGCTGATGTTCTAACCACTGACCTTAACCTCTGCCCCCCAAAGGTAAATAAGATACTTACTCTGTCCTCAAGGAGTTCACACTGACAGCCCTCCTGACCTCAACTCTTACTGCTGGTGTTCACTATTGTGGATTCTTGTCCCCCAAAAGAGAGGATATGGAAAGCCATCAGGTGGGGATCAATAAGAAATATTCAGGCCCTGGTGGTGTGGCTCAGTGGTTGGAGTGTCAGCCTATTCACCAAAAGGTGGCAGGTTTGACTCCGGTTGGGGCACATACCTAGGTGGCAGGTTTGATCCCTAGTCAGGGTACATACAAGATGCAACCAATTGAAGTTTCTCTCCCAATCAATGTTTCTCTCTCTCTCTCTAATTAATGAATATACCTTTGGGTGAGGATTAAAAAAATATTCAGGCACACTGAGTATTGTTCATAATAGAGGGATTGCAGTTTATTTTTAATATATTTTTTTTATTTTTCAATTCCAGTTGATATTCAGCATTAGTTTCAGGTATACCACACAGTGATTAGACATTAGTATAACTTGTGAAGTGATCACCTTGATAAATCTAGTACCTATCTGGCACTATACACAGTTATTACAATATCATTGGCTAGATGCCCTATGCTATACGGTACATCCTCGTGACTGTTTTTACAACAGCCGGTTTGTAATCCTTGATCCATCCTCTGTTTTTACCCAGCCCACTCCTCCCACTGAAAAACCAGGAGTTTGTTCTCTGTATTTATTGGTTTGTTTCTGTTTTGTTTGTTAATTTATTTTGTTTTGCAGATTCCACATATAAGTGCGAAACATATTGTTTTTACCTTTTTTTTGTCTTATTTATTTCACTTAGCATAATACCCTCTAGAACCATCCATGCTCTTGGAAATGGCAAGATTTCATTTTTTTTTATGACCGAGTAATATTCCATTATGAATAGAGTATCCTCCCCCCCACATACATTTTTTGATAGCTCAATTGATGTTTATTTATTTTCAGATTTAACCTATTATAATTAATAACTATTCAAAGTGTATATACATTTTTGGGGACACCCTGTAGTATATGTGTTACCAAAGACCTGCCCAAGTCAGAGGGGGCTCTCCCTTCCTCAGCTCTTGTCATGCTCTTAAGAAAGAATTCAGATGAGTGACAGAAAGCAGTGTTGAGGCAAAGCAAGTGAATGTATTAAGGAAGCAAAGCAAGCAACTGTATTAAGAATACACAGCATAAAGACAAGTGGGAAACTCAGCTCGTCTGACCACCCCATCTGGTAGGGGTTTAAGTTTATAGTCCCCACCCCCCATAGTATTCCAAGTTCCCCTCACAGATATTTTGGGCAACAGACTAGATTTCAAGGTCCCCCTTTTTATATTTTATAATTTTTCCCAGAATTTATGAGAACATATGGTGATTTTATGTCGGCACATCTCCAAAATACTGACTTCTTTGTTCAGTGGGTGAGATACATTCCCCTTTTCTTCCACTTCCCTTACCCCTGCCCGTGCAGCTATCTGCCTACCTAACATATATACTACAGCTCTTTTATCCACTCACTACTTGATGAGCATTAGGTGGCTTCCGTATATTGGCTATAGGGTGAGGCACAAGTAGGTTTAGAGTTGTTTGTATGGAAAATAATACAGTAATTAAAAAATAATAATACAAGAATAAACTGTATTTCACATACAACTCTAAACCTACTTTTGACCCACCCTGTATGTAACCACAGAGCAGCCGCATCTTCTCAGCTTGGTCACAGCTGGACTCTCCATTTGTCCAGTGACACCATATTGGCCATTGCTGAGTTTTTTATTAGAATGTAAGCCCATTGAGGGCAGGCACCTGTGGGCTCCTTAGAGGGCCCCGGAGTCCCTCTATCTCTGCCTCACATGCCACCTGTGGAAAGAAATGCTCAGTGAGGATAGTGAAGTTAGTGAGGCAGATGGCTCAGCAGACCCCTGTCTTATTAATGCCAGTGTCATTCTTTAAGAACTGTATTCTCGCCGAAACCGGTTTGGCTCAGTGGATAGAGTGTCGGCCTGCGGACTGAGGGGTCCCGGGTTCGATTCCGGTCAAGGGCACGTACATTGGTTGCAGGCACATCCCCAGTAGGGGTCGTGCAGGAGGCGGCTGATCGATGTCTCTTTCTCATCGATGTTTCTGACTTTCTATCCCTCTCCCTTCCTCTCTGTGAAAAATCAATAAAATATGTTTAAAAAAAAAAAAAAAAAAGAACTGTATTCTCTTCAGCCCACTGCTGAAAGGTCCAGTTCCCAAGTTCCCTCTGGGTGGTCTCAAGCAAATCCAGCCATAATCTAGAAGAGCTGAGCTGACCTTTGAGTTCTAACATCCAGGTGTTTCTTTACTCTCCTGACTTACCCTTTTCTTCTCTCAGAAGCCCTGTGGCAGTGGCCATAGGACTCCTGTTTTGTGGCACACAGAAATTAAATGAGAGTTCACTAGGCTGAATCTGCTAACAGAACACACTGTGCGAGTCCCTCCGCCCCACATCCCGTGTGGTTCAGAGTTCAGGTTCAGGGTTCAGGTTCTGGAGGAGGCCGCACACAAATGAAAGAGACTAGACAAGAAAATATTAATTTGGCAATTGGGGGCCAGGCGGAAGCTCAAGAGAGGACTCCTCTTTGCTCTGGACTTGCGATCCCTTTTATTCAGGTTTGGGATCCACCTATAGTCTTTAGGCAGGCAATTTGCAGTAATAGCGCCAGGATAGCCCAGCAGCAAGGATTTACATAAAATTAAAAGGTAGAAGTTGCTTCAGCTAACTTTGTCTCAACTAGACAGTAGGTGTATGGTTTGACTTGCCAGAGCCTCAAGGTTGCCCAGCCTTCCCTGTTCCTTCTCCACACCTCTCTGAGCGGCTTCCAACAACAATGAGCTCAAGAGAACTGAAGATTTCCCAGCTGCTCAGGACAACCTGCCTCCCCCACCCAGTTCCCAGCTGCCCGAGTCCATTCAGTGCCCAGCCCCAGCTCAGCACTTAGTCTTTACAGGGCATCTGGGACCTGTGAGAAGAAAGCCAAGAGGCAGGGAAGGCAGGGCAGCTGAAGGAGGGGCTTAATTAAGAGCCACATGAGTAACTCAGCCCCGGAGGGAGTGGAGGGGAAATGGAGTTGGCTGGGGGAGGCTCTCTAGGGCAAGGACTCCTAAGAGACATGCCTGCTGCCTTAAAGACACTTTCCACTCTTTGCAACACATTTGTGTCCTCCACTCAAAAAGGCAATCAATGCATTTCAGAAACTGTAAGTGGCAGGACCCATAATCTTAAGTCCATCTTTTCAAACTCCACGCTAATGAAGAGGTGACCCAGGCCAGCTGGCTGGAGCTGGAGCCCTGAGACGCGGGGAGAGGCGGGGAGTCACAGCCTTGCTGCTGGCAGCCAGGCCACTGTTTATTTTTTAATGATGAGCACTTAAACACAAGCAGCCTGTGTTCTACCTCAAGGCCGCCTGGAAGCCCAGCTCTCCGTAATGGGTGAGACGGCCAGGCCCCTGGAGCGGGGAACAAGAAGCGTATGTCAATATTGCCCCTGTTGTTTTGGTTTCCTTTGTTTTCGAGAAAGTTCAGCAAATCACATACCACCTTGGGAAGTGCACTGACAGGACAGTTTCATAAAGCTCAATGGCTGTTCAAATTAGAGTAATGGGCCCTAGTATCCTCCACAGATTTCATAATTCAGAGATCCCAGTTGCATTAGATGCTATTCTAAAAAGGGCAGCCACTTCTGATTTAATCATCGCTATCTTATTTTTATAGCTTAGATAAAGCGGGTAGAATCCTTACTGCACTTAAGGTTAGCTATTGACCTAGAACACCTTAGTCATTTTTTCAGGGAGAAAAATGCCCTGGTGATGTTGCAGGTACTTACAACAGGTATCAGCAATATAGGGTAGCTGCTGCCTCAGCCCGAGGGAGGCACTGTCACTGTCCCCCCTCCCCGCTACTCTCATGCACAGTGTTACTTGCTCCCATTCACTCCCTTCCACATTCTCAGAGCTGCTCTTTGCCCTCACCCCACACCGAGAGCGAGGGCATTCACACCAGAGCAGAGTCTGGAATGATAGCACCTCCATTTTGGAATGTTCATCCCCTCTGGTCAAAATAAGTTGTTGCCAAAATATAACCTTGGTCCTCAAATCTGAATGGACTGGAAACTGCGCAGCTAGCCCTGACGCAGCGCTTACCCTGACATTCCTGGTGTGGGCACACAGAGACTCTAGGGCAGTGGTTCTCAACCTGTGGGTCGAGACCCCTTTGGAGGTCAAACGAGCCTTTCACAGGGGTCGCCTAAAACCATCGGAAAATGTAGTAATGTAGTTTACTGTTGTTATATTAAGACTGTTACCCATGCTACACCACGATTCAAGACAAAATTTCATTTATTTGTAATTATAAATAAATATTTCACAATATCTAATTGTGATTATCACTATGCTCTAATTATGTTCAATTTGTAACAATGAAAATTCATCCGCATATCAGATATTTACATTACGACTCATAACAGTAGCAAAATTACAGTTACGAAGTAGCAACGAAAATAATTTTATGATTGGGGGTCACCACAACATGAGGAACTGCATTAAAGGGGCATGGCATTAGGAAGGTTCAGAACCACTGCTCTAGGGCATCTCCAGACACTGCTGTGTGTCAGGGTATAGAGCCTTTGGGGACGGGCTTAGCTCCAGAGCAGTTTCCTACCTGAAACTGTCAGCTGGACCCCAGGTAGTCCAGGGACCCACCCAAACGGCACTCAGGGGACACAGTTAGCTAAGTGTTTCATGATGGCAGACTTATTGATGGTGTGATTCCTCATTCTGGCTGGAGAATTATGTGGAGCTGACTAAACATGATGATAGTTCGGTGCTAAAAGCCAGAACATGGACTCAGAGTGGGGATTGAAAGATCCCCAATCTTTCAACCAACGTGACCAAGGTGATAGTTCTGATCTGGACTCCCCCGTTAAGTGGAAGAATGGTTGTCTGATATTGCTGTGGAATTCCCTTAAACACACTCTAGAAAGGAAGCGATAGTCCTAGGCCCTTCTGCTGATCATCTATGTCCAATATTATATAAAATACAAAAGTACTCCCAAATACCAAAACGTCCTTACTTTGAAATAAAAATCTTCAGTACTATTTCTTCCCTGGTCGGTAACAGGTCTGGATTCAAGAAAGCCATTCTCTCACCTTTCCTGTAAAACTGCGAGGACACCTTTACTGACCACCACGTGCCAGGTTCTGTGCTCAGCCTTTGGCAGACACCACCTCACAGTCCTAGAAGGAGCCTTTTGAGGGACCTATCGGGTTGGCTAGCGTCCTATAAGCACTCACTATACACCTGACGCTGCTTCAGCACCTGTTGCTCATTAACTCATTTATTCCTCCAGCCTCTTACTAGAGTTACATAAGTAGTAAGCAGCAGAGAGGAGGTTCGTCCATGTAACCACGGCACCGTACTATCGCCAAGGTGCCAGCACAGGCAAACAAAACTGGCAGGAGGTAAGACAAATTGATCAGGCTCCTTCGCCTCTCCTCTCAATACCTTCTGGGTTAAAATCTTCACCCATAACATAGGGCTTAAATAAGTGATCTCCAATGTTTCTTCAGGTTCTATTTTAAATGACAGAATATAGGTTTACTATTGTGGTTTTTTTTTAATATATTTTATTGATTTTTTTTACAGAGAGGAAGGGAGAGGAATAGAGAGTTAGAAACATCCATGAAAGAGAGACATCAATCAGCCGCCTCCTGCACGCCCCCTACTAGGGATGTACCTGAAACCAGGATACATGCCCTTGACCAGAATCAAACCTGGGACCCTTCAGTCTGAAGGCCGACGCTCTATCCACTGAGCCAAACTGGTTTCAGCGTATTGTTATTTTTTACTGCCTCCAAAGCAGTGGGACACTCCTTCCCCATCCCCCACTCCCAATATGTATGTAAGAGGTTTCAGAATTGGCAGCCTGGTTGGAAGATGAAATTAGGAAACTTGAAACTATATTTCCAAGGCCAGCATGCTGTATTTATTTGGGTTGTATGCTTATTCAGAGTAGATTTCAGAGGCTAGAGGCCAATAGAAATCCTAACTCCCTCTCCCAGAAGCTACCCCGTGGCGTCTCCAGATATGAAGCATTGTTTCAAGGACTTGGGAAGGGAAGAAACTCCTGTTAGAGGATTTATTCTGATATTGAGGGGTTTTGCTCTTTCTAAGTTTTGGAGGTCAACTCATCCTGCAGACAAGCCCAGATGAGGCTGACAGGGAATCTGTTCACGACAAAGAACGGGGCTGTGCTGTAGCCCCGGCTCTAAATCTTTTAGCTGAAGGCCTTTCCCGCTCATAATTAGATTTTTGAACTTCATTTAATCAGCAAGTTTTTCCTTTGTTCAGAATGTCAAGCCTCTCTCTCAGGAAGGTCATACTGCCTTTGTCTCGCTAAGTCTTGGGAGAGAAAATAGAATTTTCTGGAAGAAGCAATCACTTAATAACCAATTGATTGACTATTGCTCTGGATTTGGTTCACGAAGCCAAGTACCTTCTACATGAACAGCAGAGGGTGTGAGAATGCAAAGCACATGTGGTTTTCAAGTCTGGCTGACTGAACAAGGTGGAGATGGTCTAGTAGGCAGCAGGGTTCTTCAACTCTGCTTGGTTGGGGTTAAGGTTCATAAATGGTGGGACATGCGAAGACAGCAGTCACTAAACGCTTACTTTTTCTTTCTTTTTTTTTCGTTCCCATCCTTTTATTTTATTTTATTCTTTTAAGTATCACAAATAGTAGTACATATGTCTTCTAAATGCTTAATTTTTCTTGGGCAAATTGTTTTAGTACCTGCAGATATCATCATCTTCAGTATATCCTAGTAGCTCAAAAGAACACTGGTTATAACCTCAGTCCCTCAGAGACTTTCCAATTCTTCTTGCTGGCATGTCCCTAATACCTGTGGTATTAGGACTCCTTGAGCTAATCTCTGAAACTGTGAATTTTTCCAGATAAATGATGGGAAAGAGAACTGAGCAGGGGAATGGCAAAAAAGTTTTGCAGGCTTTAGTGAGTGAGGAACATTGGGGTCAGGAGTCGACACCTGCTGTCATAGCGTCTTTGGAACACAGAAGAGTTGCTTTCCCAGGTTTCTGTAAAACAGGAATTCAATTCTGTGTCCTGTGGAGAGGTTGGAAGGATGAGTTACAACATACTGAGCTCCCTAGGATATTAATTTTTCCCTCCAGAGGGCTGTAGAAAAACTAAATCTTCATCTGCAGCTACATCACCTACTTGGGTTTAGTTTGTGTGCTTACAAGTAACACAGTATCCCCAGAAAGTTCCAGTTGAAAGGGTTTTCCATTGAAAGGATTGGCCAAAAAGGGAACTCAAATCTCCCTGATAACCAAGAAGAGAGACCATTCTCTGGCAGTCCCCTAAAGCTGTGACTGGCAACAATCTATTCTAGATCCACCTCATTTTATCCTAAGGTCTCAGTGATGTAGGAGTTATGAATCTCCACAGTAGCATTCTCATAAAAATGTAACTCAGCTACCTCTTATTTTCTTACTGTGATCTCTCAATCCTCTTGCTTCCATTATGCTTATGCTTTTTTTTTAAATCTCACTATCTCCATTAGAGCTTCCACTTATTAATGTTTCTCATTCCTTAAAACATTGGCTTCAAACACTAGCTTGTTCCTGATTCCCATTCTTTCTCTCATGACCTTTCAGCTTCTGTTCTTATCCGGTTCTTCCATATTTTTCCATTTAAATTCATGAAAGAGAAAATTTTTAACTGGGCTAACTGGTTCCTGTATAGGCAGGCCTTTTAGGTCCAGGCTACCTCATCTGCCATTGCCTACCTTGCACATCCAGTACTTTGATCTTGGATCAACTGCTGACGTCAGGTTCAAACAAATTCATTCATGTAGGAGCCTGGGTTGAAGAGCTTGCTGGCTTCATCTGAAACAGAATCTGCTTTCTAAACATACCCTGTACCTAGAGCTTTAACTTGACCTTGCCTTGGCAACCAGAGGCATCAAGATAGAGGAGATTGCAGAGCAGGGTATCTATTTCTGTGTCAGGCAGAAGGGACACATCTAGAGAACTCAGGGTGTCTCCTAAAAGCAAGGACCCTCCAGGCCATCCGATATGTGTCAGTTGCTGAGAATAAAAGAATAATAAGATTAAATCCTGTTCTAATAGAGTGAGCTATACTTCAGGAGTCAGAGGAGGAGGAGGAGAAACTGGAGGTTGTGATTATTTTTTTCCAGAAGTTTGGTGGCAAAGAGAAATGTAGCTCAGGGTGATTGCAGTGCTGGGGGGATAATTTGAGTGTGTATTTGAGGATAAAGGATGCCTGAGCATGTTAGTGGATGACAGAACCACAGTGGGATGAGGGACACCGATGGTGTTCTTCCAGGGGCTTCTCCCAATGAAGGTGGTTCATGGTTGATGCACTTACACATTGATTTATTGGTGCAACCCACACTCCTTAATGGACTAGTTTCTGGAATAAAATACTGTCGTACCTCTAAACTACTTCCAGGTGTGCGTCTGCCTCCTGTTCACCTTCACTCAAAGCCAGGTCTTTCCAACTTCATCAATTCCTTTGTTTGGAAAAGGGATCAGAGGAACTGCTTTTGCCAGGTGTTCCTTGCCCTGGGCAAAGCCCACAAGAGCCTGGTGATTTGGCGCCCCCAAGAGGTACCTACTCAGCCCCACTCTTGCTTAGTGATGGATAAGGGGCCAGAAGCTGAGAACGAAGTGGCAGTTACTCTACCCAGCCTAAATGACAGGCTTTAGCATGTGTCCTGGATTTTTCTCAGAATCAGGGGTCCTCCTTGATATCACTAACAGTGTGAGGTTCAGAGTCCTAAGACCTGAGTTAAAACCCAGTTCCACTCTGTCCTTGTGAGATTGGGTGACTCTAGTTTCCTTATCTGTAACATGGGGCCCAAAATATCTAAATCATATGCTTCTGTTAAAATTAAATTAGTCAATGACTAAAGATGGGTTTCTCAATGGCCCACAGAACTCAGAAAGACCCATGTTCTCAGTTCCCAAAGCCTGGAGGGTCCCCGGAGGCCTCAGGAAGTGAGGAGAGTCCCAGGGAGTCGTTCCTCTTCCTGAGAACAGGAGCAGCCCCAGACACACTGGGATGGCTCAGAAAAGGGGGCGGGGGGAGGCCACGCAGGCTGAATATGAAATCTGGGATCCCTACGGTCTGTTGACCCCCAATATAAGCCGCTTTGCTAGGCTGGTCTCCAGACAGCAGGCTTAGTTCCCAGGGATCTCCATCCAGCCTGATACAATCAGATAAGGATGTAAGGCTCTTATTGTTTTGCTTTTTTCTTAGTCTTTAATCATCAAGTGGGAGTCAAAAACACGCTGCCTTGGCAAGAAACCTCAGGCTTTGTAATCAGCCCGTCCCTGAAAATCAAGTCATGGTGTTTCAAAAGACCATTTTGTAAAGAAAGCGGTTTTTAAAAGAAAATGCCCAAACTTGCTGGCATTTTCACAAGGATATTATTGATCATCCATGTCAAACCGCCTGAAGAATTGTTTGCCTACCTTCTGCTATTACTATTTGCCATGGATGGCTGGGGCGAGACTGACTAGTACAATGAAGAAACCCACAATAAAGACTTTTTAAAAAAAGAAAGAAAGAAAGAAAGAAAGAAAGAAAGAAAGAAAGAAAGAAAGAAAGGAAGGAAGGAAGGAAGGAAGGAAGGAAGGAAGGAAGGAAGGAAGGAAGGAAGAAAGAAAGAAAGAAAGAAAGAAAGAAAGAAAGAAAGAAAGAAAAAAAGAAAGAAAGAAAAAAAGAAAGAAAGAAAGGAAAGAAAGCCAACAGCGCTTCAGAAATTTTCAGCTTCCCTTGTGGGAATTAAACTATCACTGGGTTGTAGGATTATCTGTGCAGAGGTGAGCTCTGGGTATAAGTACCTTCCATCTTAAATAATATAGAATATTAGAAGCCCAGCACGCAATTTGAAATGGCGTGGTGCCGCCCACCCTCAAGTCGCTGGTCGGGCCCTGCCTCCCACTCCGGCCCCTGAGGCAGCCTTGGCTGCTGCTGATCAGGCCCTCTCCCATCGCTACACGCACAGCCTTCTCCTGTCCAGTCAACCCATTATGGCATCCTGGTTAATTTGCATATTTCTCTATTTTATATATGCAAAAAGGAACCCTAGAATTGTTATCAGTCCAACCCCCACCTTTGACAGATATGGAAAGGTAGGCCCAGACTGGTGAAGTGATTTGCCTAGGGCCGGCCAGAAAGACATAGGTTCAACTCGTAAGACTTGAATCTATGTCTCCTGATTCCCAAGTAGGAAGCCCTTTCCATTACATTTGTCTTACTAGCTTTAGGATAAAAGAGGAAGGAAGACCCAGCCAGGGGCATCCATTCAGAGGGGCTGGAGTGGGGGCTGAGCCAGGGGCGGGTGGAAGGAAGCTTGGGGAAGTCAAGCAGAGACCCCTTTCTTCGCCCAGGATTGAGCTCTCGGAGGCGTGGGTCGTTTTAAGAGAAAGGATGGAGATGGCGGCTTTAGAACTCATTTTTAAGAGGCATTAGACAAATTTCTGATCAGTTACACTCTATAAAAGAGAAGCGAGTGGGGGCATTGAACCTGCTTGTCTTGTTCAGACCTGTGGCCCCAGCACCTGGATGATCATTCATTTACTCACCACCTTCACGAGGGGCTGGGGAGAAAATGAGGAGCAGGTGCTACCACTGCTGTATTCCTTATGGAGGGAACAGTTTAGTGGCAGAGACAGGAAATGAAATTGCCACACAAAGAAATGAAAAATTACGATGTGATAATAAAACAAAACTGCACATTTCCACATACACATCATTTATGTGTATGTACATGTATCCCCCAAAAAATCGGGGGGTGGGGACGAGGAATAAGAAAATGCATGCCAAAACCATTGTGGGAAGGGGTCTAGGGCCTCGCGCTTTGTGGGAATTGTAGGAATTTTTAAAAACAAAAATCACTCACGTGTTAGAATTCAAAATAGTGGTCCTTTCCCATAGGGGCAGGGGCAGTGACTGGAAAGGGGGGCTTCTGGGACACTGGGAATGATCTCTTGACCTTGAACACAACAAGGGTATGAGAAGCATGAAGCTGAATTTTCAAGTATGGCTTTCTCCTTGTGTTAGGTTTGTCCAAACTATATTCATGTATTATTTTGATATGAATAAAACATTTTAAAGCGTCACCAGGTGAAATGCTACAAGAAGGTGGACATGCCTTGAGTCTGCAGGAAGGCCTCATCTCATCGGGGAGGGCAGCTTTCTGAGGATGTGTTTTGAGGGGGGATCTCAAGGCGAGCAGGAGGTTCTGCACGAGAGGGAGGAAACCATGGCAGACAGAGGGAGCAGTATATGCAAATACTGTGTGCAATAGAAGCCCTGCGGGTTGACAGAAATGTGGAAAATAGAAGGGAGAATAATGAGAAGAGACTAGAGAAATGGTGGAGCCAGATCACGCAGAATTCTGTTATCTGTGGTACGAATTCTGATGTTGGTCTTAAGAACTGTGGTTAGCCACTGAAGTGCTTTTAGGAGGAGCCAGGATCAGGCTTGTATTTCAAAACCATCTTTTCTGGCTTCTCTCTGGAGGATGGGTTAGAGGGGCAAGTGTGGATGGGAGAGAGCTGTTAAGAGGTTAATGTGTACAGGCACATCTCATTTTATCGCACTTGATTGCACTTCACAATGGTTGTATTTTCCACAAATTGAAGGCAGGACCCTCCACCAGCAAAAAGATATGAACTCCCCTACCATTCCCTCCCCCTTTTCTTGTAAGGTTTGCTTTATTGTGATCTGGAACTGAACCCACAATATGTCAGATATACCTGGAGTAGACCAAGGTGTTGGTGGATGAGAAAGTGAAGCAAATTCAAGTAAAGTGACTCAAGAAGTAATTGATAGTAATTAGGACTTATGATGGAGCATAAATGAGAGATAAAGGAGACAGCTCCCAAGGATCATTCCTAGTGACATGACCGTGCTGGCATAGAGCGGGCAGGCAATCAGTGTGGACCACCATTGCTGAAACTAGCAGGTACACCTGGCCTCCTTTGCTGCAATCCCTCCCACACGACGCTTGGAGCTGGGAAGGTAGCTCTTCAATGTATTCATCAGCTCATCACTTTACCCCAATACCTCCTCTGGGAAATCTGATATTGCTTTCACTCTGGAATGTTACAAACAGGGTTTTCAGGCAGCTGGTGTGGCTCAGTTGGTTGAACATTGTCTATGCATCAGGAGGTTGCCAGTTTGATCCCCAGTCAGGGCACATTCCCAGGTTGCAGGCTTGATCACCTGTGGGGGTGTGCAGGAGGCAGCCAATCGATGTTTCTCTCTCATCATTGATGTTTCTCTCTTTCCCTCTCCCTTCTTTTCTCTGAAATTAATAAAAAAAATTTTTAAAAATAGGGATTTCTGCAAAGACTATGCATATTAAATTGGAATACCAAGCCGCAAATGAGACCATACCCCTGAATTGTATTTCTTTTCAGTCGGGCACTCTTAGCTCCCACTTTTACAACAAACAGCCTGTAGCTCATGGAATTCTCAGAATGAGAAAGAGGAGCTGGGTGAGAATTCTTCCAGGATCCTAGTCAGAGACCTCGGTGTCCTGAAGAGCTGGTCTGGGGGAAGGAGCCGGAGTGGGGTCCCAGCCTGCAGCAGTGTGCAGCAAGGGGAGTGGATGAGAAAAGCAGACGGGTATGAACTAGATGTCCCCAATTCTGTAGCCCTGGGAGCTCACATTCCCTCCCTTGAAATGCCCAAATGGCATGAGTCTGAGGCTTTATCCCATGTGACCTCTAGAATTCAAGTTCTGCCATCCCAGATTTTTTATCCAAAGTTATTTCTGGAACTTTCTGATAATGCATTCAAATGCCATATATCTGTCCTAGTTGCCTGTTGCCTAAGCCTGCGACCTCTCGGGACCACTGCTGCAAGCTGAAGGGCTGCTGTTCACATAGTGTGGACGGGAATCACACCCCTGCCTGAGGGCGAGCAGTGTGCAGATGCTCTGCCATGTGCATGTCCTTTTCCCAGGATACAGACTCATTTCTAAATTCCCCAGAGCACAGAATAGAGTGGGCTGTAAAGTCTATTCCAGATCAAAGCAAGAACCAGAGGCAACCTCATCTCAATAGTTGAGTAGTCATTGGTAAACTTTTCAGCACTCGGGCCTTCTATATCTTAAGAATCACTATAATATATGGTGTCTGACTTCCAATCCAGAATGACATAAAGGCTTGAACTGATGACATACAGCTCAGCATAACAAGACTGGAAGATTCATTAGAGTCTAGTTAGTACCATAGAGAGAGGAAGCGACACATCTAAGATTTCCCCTATAACTAGAGACAGAGTTTGTTCCAGCCCCTAAATTTCTGCCTAGCGCTTTACCAACTCTACTCCACTGCATTGAGGTCCTTTTCAATCATCAGATTTGTGAGGATTAGAAATAAGTGAATTAAAATTGCTTAACATAATTGTAATTGGTTTTAAAAGATGTTATAGAAAAGGTATTACTAGCATTATTTATTTTTGCTATAACTGAAATCCCCTAGATAGGAAAGCTAGATGTTATTTTTTTCATCCAGTCGGTCCACAAACACATCATTGGTCCTTCAGTTCCAAACACTAGGCCACACCCTGATAGTTCCCAGCCTTCCCCCTGGTTGGCATAGAATTTTGTCATCATCTTATAGCTTATAAAACCCATCTCTTGATACAATGGTTGGGTTAACATCTTTCTAAAGAAATACACAGCAGTGTTAAGTGAGGACTCACATTTTAAGAGCAGGAGAAATGTAGAGATAGGACCATAAATTATCTATGTTTGAGCCTTGCCCTTTTGAGTCAGTTTCATTTTTCAATACAGGAAAACAAACTTTTTCTCATTGACTTTGATCCCGCTCGCTATTTTTTAATAGCAAACATTAAAAGATTTTGTATCATGTGTCTAGTCAATTCTGTCTGGGTTTGCGATGTCGTTAATTCTTAGTGTGGAAGATGGATGGCCTGAGCAGCTCTCCTAATTCATGACACAGTGCTGCCACTTGCCTATATGTAATTAATAAAAGGAGACTTTGAGAGTGAAGGAAACTGTCAGGCCCATTAGATTTAGGTCTCATTTCAGTTCCCTTCCTGTAACTTTATTGAAATTTTTATAATGTAGAATCAACTTTTAGTAATTCAATAAAATAACTCGAATTCAGTGGGGGGCTTGAAAGAGGGGAGGTCAGTAAGAATGAATGGAAGTGAAGATTTATTTCCTTAAACTGTAAATTCTGCTACCAAAGGCTGTTCTAATGGAACTTGTTCTATTAAGAGACAGTTTGGTTGCAACAAAGAGGGACTCACTCAAGCTTGAGAGACATGGCTGAGATGCTCCTGGTGTCCTTCTCACCGTCCCCAGCACTCACCATCCTTACACGCCATGGATCTTTACTGCAAGGCCACCTGAGAGCTACCTCTGGCTGCAGGGACATGGTGAGGTGGCCCACGCTGGTCAGGATAGAGTTGTGGGAAATTAACCATCCCTGCAGAGGAGCCTCAAGCAATGGCGGGGAGGAGTCAGTGGAGAAGTACCTCAGCTGCTCATCATTCTGGTGGGACAATTCAGGTATTTCTAAGTAGTTCCTAGAGTCCCAAGTGGGATTGCACCCCAGTGGCCCACAGCTTTAACCATCTCAACACACACTGCCTTTCTTTCTTCCCTTCCTTGGTTCAATTTCCCACTCCCCTGCCAGTGCTTCTTAGGGGTCACCTCCCAAACTATTTGCACTCAAATCTTTGTCTTGGTCTACTTCTGGGAGAGCCCACCCTAAGACTGCAGTGAAAGCAGTGGAAATCAGTAAGAGATGACCTTATTGAACACACGGATAGCCAGGTCAATAACGAAATCAATCCATCCATACGAAGCCTGCACTCCATGTCTGTGGGGAAAGAAACTAAAATTCTTACACAATGATTGGTCTATAGTATTTTAACGGCAAACATTGCAATCTTTTGTAATAGTCTTTTAAAATGTGCTCACACACGTTCTCAAGGCCTGCCTTTCCCATTCAAGCAGTTACATATGTTCTCTCCTCTGCCTGAGACTAGGGACTTGTCCCTGCTGACCACAAAAGGATCTGCTCCGTACTTTCTTTGGGCAAGGCAATGCATATAATTAACCAAGTGTTATTTTAAAAAGTATGAGTCTGAGGTCTTTATTTCCTCAACCCGGTCACGTAGAACTGAAACAATGAAGTTAAGAATTCTTGGGCCTCTCCAGAGTCAGCTTGATCTTGTCCCTGAACCTCTGTGGGCATCTGCTATTTCCTCCAACTTTCAATTCTCTGCTTTATCATTATTAGTTCTGCCATTGACCCAACTCCAACAACACCCAAATGTGGGCTCTGTGTCTTTACTTCAAATTCCCACAAAAAAAGGAAAATCTGATTGAAGATTTGATTGGAGGGGTGGCCACTCAGGCTTCCCCCTCCACTGGGGGTTTTGGGTAAAAGGGAGGCTCCAGATAAGGAGGAATGGGCTGGCAACTGCAATACTTTTTAAAATATATTTTTATTGATTTCAGAGAGGAAGGGAGAGGGAGAGGGAGAGGGAGAAAGAGAAAAATATCAGTGATGAGAGAGAATCGTTGATTGGATCCTGCAAGTCCTACACTGAGGATCTAACCCACAATTCAGACATATGTCCTGACCAGGAATTGAACTGGGACCCCCTGGTTCATAGGTCAACATTCAACCACTGAACCACGCCACCTGGGCAGCAACTGCAACATTAATATTGACTATTAATAACCAGAATGTTAAGATTGAATGATGCCTCTAGAGTGCTTGCAGCTGCTTGAAGGTTGTTTTCTTAAACAAAAATCCTCCCCTTTCAATTTCTTCACTGGTAAATGTCGGCTGTTCTGAACTGAACCAAAAATAATGGTGAGTTAGTGATATTTTACTTCATTTATCATGCTGGCTATAATAATGTCTACAGGTTTCTCGGTATAATAATTTCCACAGGTTAGCACAACCATATGTTCTATTTGTTTTCATTCTCTACTTGTGTTGACATGTCTTACACAATAATTTGTTCATATTAGGAGCTAAATAACTTTTTTTCTGATTGAAAATACACAGGGTAATATGTATTCACTGAATTGTGGTTTCTTTTGAGACTCAAGAAACACAAACATCTGGGGGAAAGAAGAGATATCGATAGCTGTAGACCAAGTAATTGATTGTATTGTTAAGGATTTGCATCACTCCAAAATACTCGTTCCCTGGGATAGATGTTAATGGGTCTCCAAAGTTGGTAATAAATGAGTTCTGATTAATAATGTCTTAGATCTACATTATGTTCACTTAGTAGAGAATAGTTAGAAGGCAGCCTAGCAGAGGGATTAAAAACAGGGTAGGGCCCTGGCACCACACTGTCCGCCTGAATCCTGGCTCTGCCACTTCCTGAGTGACCTTGGAGAAGGAGTTTAACCCTCCAGGCCCGCTGTCCTCACGTGTAAAAGAGAAATCATCATAGCCTCTGTTTGTATACTCATTTTGAGGATTATTTGTAGTGGGCCTGTGTTTAGTATATATTAAGCCACAATAAAGTTAGCAAGTGTTATCATTATTTAGTAAGAAGTGGATGAAAAGCATTAAAAATAATACATCAAAACAGAGGTTGTCTTTTCCATATGCTTGCATTTTGTTAAGGAAGATTATTCTTGAACCTAGTAGTGAAAATGGAAACCATTTATCAGTAAGGTTTGCCATTGGACAGATGGAATGGGAATGAGAAAGACAAAACACTCATTGGATGGCATGTACATGCCCGGCCCTCTACCTGCATTAGTTCATTTCCTCACAGTTCACTGGAATTTAACCCAGATCCACGTGGCTCTGAATCTCACCGTTCCACTCTTCCTTCCAAGTAAAATAGGCCCTTGCCCATCTTTATCCAGTGAACTAAGTAGGAAAGCAGGACACAATTTCAATCTACTTCTGTCACTCACTAGTTCTGTGACCTTGGGTGACTCCTGATCCTCTGTCTCCTCCTCTTTCCACTTTCTCTCTCTTTGTGGGCAAACTCACCTGCGATCAGCTACAAAAACTCCAGCCTTTCAGTTCCTGGTTCTGTTTCTCCAAATCTCCAGACCATGTTTGCTGCTAGGGCTCTTCCCTCTTGGCTGTGGCTGCTTTAACTGCCAAACCCATGGCAAGGCAGTTAACCCAGTGCCTGAACTTGGATGAGCAGGGGGTCAAGATCCGGGGTGTCTCCTAAGCTGTATATATCTTCTTGTTTTTTACTTGTTTTCATTCCATGGATCAGAGAGAAGACTATTTTTACTGTGGCTCCAATGGAAAGACAGAGAAATATCAGTGCTACTTGAGGCATCTCACTGTTTGGAAATCATTCCCATGTTCTCAAATTTCAGTGAAGCCACTGACTTAGGATAACAAATCAACCTGAGATTTCTTATGTTCACAGTTTTGCTTCTTGGATAGTAACTTTGATGTGTCCGGGAGTGACTCCATCTTTGTCCATCAGTGTCACTGAACACTGCCTGGTACATAGCCAGGTTGAGTGAAAGATGCCTGGCCCGAGTTACCTAGGGGCTTTCCAGTGGGTTGCACCGCCTTCTTCCTCCTGGGCTATTTAATTTCATGTGTTTGAGCACTGCTTCAAAGCAAATATCTTCACTAGTGACAAACAGGTGTCAAGTAAACAAATGGTCACACTCCTTAGCAAAGGTATTTCTTAAAACTGGTTGAATGCCATTTCTAAGGATTTAAGAAATATATCACTATGTTCTTCCTTCCTCTCCCCCTTACCTGAGCAGGGCTAGTGAAATGCTTTTTATTTAATGGGACACATTCCCTCTTTCCATTGCCTCTGTGAACCGAGTTCTGCAGTCTTCCTTTTTTAATTATCTGACGCCAAAGACCATTTCAATAGTCTTCTTAAGACCTTCTGAAGTTATTATTTCACTTCTGAATATAAGAGTTTCTCTTCCCCTCCAGTCACATAATCTCTAATCATTTTCTTCACAAGAAGCTGACACTTCATTTGTCTCCTAAGCAATGACATGACTGCCTCTGTGCATAATGAAGTATTGCAAAGCTTCAATTTATAGTGAAGCACATGGCAAAACTAATTGCATTTAACCACAAAAGTCTAATCAGCATAAAAATTGAGAATATAGACACTCCTCGAGTGCTAGTGTCAGAAAGGACTTTAGAGATCATTTATTATCAGCTCAGCTTATAGATGAGAACATTCTGGTCCAGAAATATTAAGAAACTTCTGAAGGTCAGATACAAGCTTTGGGCAAAGCCAGGCCTAAAATTCTGCTTCCCAAGGACTTCAACCCTTTTTCTATTAAATGAAGCTACTTTTTCATAGATTATGCATTTTTAAAAAGAGGTTGAAAATATATTTCAGAATGCACATGAGAAGAAATGTGATTTGTTGAAGGACATAGATGTTCTGAATCTTTTGGAGAGCTGAGGTCAGATGCTGCCTCTGCCACGTCAGCTTCCCAGAAGTCAGCAGGGGCTGGAGGAACTTCTTCCCCCTGAGTTCTCACATGCCATCCTTTTCTTAAAAAAGTATTTTTTTTATTGATTTCAGAGAAGAAGGGAGATGGAGACAGTGAGAGAGAGAAACATCAATGGTGTGAGAAAATCATTGACTGGCTGCCTCCTGCATGCCCCACACTGGAGATTGAACCTGCAACGCGGGCAGGTGCCCTTGACCGGAATCAAAACCAGGATCCTTCAGTCTGTAGGCCAACACTCTATCTACTGAGCCAAAACAGCTAGGGTTCAAATGCCATTCTTTGTCACATGACACTGGCCTCTTCCAATCTCATCTTACATTTACTTGTGTCCATGACATCCTTTTTACCGATGATGAGGTCCTTCAGAACATAATTTCTACCTTTTCTTTTTTTAATTTTAAATATGCTTTTATTGATTTCAGAGGAAAGAAAAGGGTTAGAAATGAACATAGACACTGGGGGGTTGGGGTATGCATGGGAGGGAGGGGGGGCAATGGGGAAATATGTATACATGTAACAAAATTTAAAAAAAAAAGAAAAGGGTTAGAGAGATAGAAACATCAATAATGAGAGAGAATCATTGATCGGCTGCCTCCTGCACGCCCCCTATTGGGGATAGAGCCTGCAACCTAGGCATGTGCTCTTAGCCGGAATTGAACCGGGGACTCTTTAAGTCTGCAGGTCAATGCTCTATCCACTGAGCCAAACTGGTGAGGGCTACCTTTTTACTTTTGTTGTTTTGTAAATGCCCAGTGCATTGGCCGGTGTGAATATAGAATCTCATTCTGACTCCTCTCTTGTAAACTTTAGTGCCAAATTCAAAGAATCTCTAAAAAAAATATGAACTCTCTTAATCAGAGGAATATATTTTCTGTTCGTCTTAAGCCAGAAAAACAATGGTAGAGTATAGATGATATGCAGGATATGCGGTAAACAGGAGTCTGTAAGTTGATAATACAATAGTATTGTGCTTATTTCATCATTTCTGGATTTCAGTAAATTGAGTGGGGTGAAATGAAGCTCAAGCTAGTGGATTATTTTAAATAATTCTTTTTGCAGTTTTGAAAGAAATTTAATTAAAAGTTACCATTTACCTTTTTGTTGTTGCCTCTGGAATTCAAAATAAAGCTAAGATCCCATTTCAGCCTCTAGGGGCAAGTCAGAGTTGGGTAATGTTATTTTAAAGATCTCTCCTAGCCGTTTTATGTCTTCCTTCCTTCATTTACTCAATGAATATTTATTGAACATTAGTGAGGTGCCAGTATCTTCTGTTCCTGGGCTAGACACTAGGATACAGTGTTGAATAAGAAAGGTGGTGGTCCCTTCCCTCAGAAAATTCACAGAACGATGGGAAAGACAGGCGAGCTAGTGGGAATTTACAGCGATGTATGGTAGTGTGGATGGGGGCCGCCCAGGCTTCTATGAAAGCACGCAGGGGAGGCACCTGTACTCAGTCATAGGGAGAGGAAAGCAGGCTGTCTAGAGAGGGTGGCATCTCAGCTGAGGCCGGAGGGTAAATGGGAGTAAGCCAGGTTGGTGCGGTGGTGCTGGTCACAGCGGTCCCAACAGAGAGAACCCCAGGTGCTGGGTCACAGAGGCAAGAGAGAGGATGGTGTGTTTAGGTTCTGGAGAATCTAAAAGGTCTAGGTCTGGGGATGCCAGCTCATTTACACTCAGGTCCTTGGGATTGTAAGAGTGAAGTGGGCCTTCATGACCTGCTGATTGCCAGGCAGAAATATAGCCCTATATAATTACACTTGTACATTTTTTTTCAAACAGAAGCGTGGAGTCCATAATGTTAGGGGAAATCCACCTATTTTCAAATGTTGGTAATACCGTAAATTACTTTAAAACACTACGTGGTTCTGCCAGCTGGATCCAACCTATGGCTCCCAGTTTATAATCTCTGACTTAGAACAGTGGTTTTCAAAGTGTGCTCCAGAGACCAGTGTCAGTATCACTGTTGAATTTTTTAAAAATGGCAAATTCTTGGGCCCATCCCGACATAATGCACCAAAACTCTGGGGGTGATGCCCTGGCTGGGTGGTCCAGTTTGTTGCAATGTTGTCTGTGCACCAAAAAGGTTGCAGGTTTGATTCCTGGTCAGAGCATGTACCTAAGGTTGTCAGTTCGTCCTCCAGTCAGGCCACAGGGCATGTATGAAAGACAGCCAATCGATGTTCCCCCTCCCATTGATGTTTACCTTTCCATTCCTCTTCTAAAACATCAATAAAAACATATCCTTGGGTGAGGATTAAAAAAAAAAAGTAACAACTCTGGGGACTGAATAAAGTGTGGTAGACAGGAAGGCTCTGCCTCAGTGCCCTCCAGGTGCTGTGATGCAGCAGAAGTTTGAAAGCCATAAGTTTAAAGCTGAATGTCCACTCTGATGGATATATGTGGCCAACGAGCACTTCGATCGTAGTGAGTCCATTTTGAAATGTGCTCCACATGTGCAAAAGTTGGTGTTTCCCCAAGACTTTGTATAAGAAAGGAAAAATAGCCTTCGCTGGTTTGGCTCAGTGGATAGAGCATCAGCCCACAGACCGAAGGGTCCCAGGTTTGATTCTGGTCAATGGCACTTCGGTTGCAAGTTCCCCAGCCTTGGTCAGGGCATGTATAAGTCCATGTATTTCTTGCACATTGATGTTTCTCTCTCTCCCTCTCCCTTATACTCTCTCTAAAAATCAATAGAAAAATATCCTCAGGTGAGGATTAACCAAAAAATAAAGAAAAAGAAAATCTCAATTTTTATGTTGATTACATGTTAAAATAACATTTTGGAATATATTGGGTTAAATAAATCACTAAAAGTAACTTCACCTATTTCTTGTCACATTTTAAAATGTAGCTACTAGAAAATTTGAAAGCAGACAGGTGTACTGTTTCCATTGCTCAGTGCTAGTTCCAAGTATAGTCTGTGAGGTCTGTGAGACAGGGCGTGTGGGTTACTGAGGCCGAAGTAGTTAAGGAGAGATGAGCCTCACCGAACAGCCCTATAAAGATGTATACTTTAGCCCCACGGCCAACAGGAAACCTGGACATGAGCTAAGCTGATGAGAAGTGTGGGATGAACCCTTCAGGAGTGTGGCTCGCGCTGAGAAGGGAGGCTAAACTTACAGAAACCAGAGAGTAATCCAGTGGGGATGATGCTGGACTGGCATTGACAGTGTGTGTTCTGTGCGGGTTGAACACGATATAATTTTCCTTCCCCGTTCTAAGCTCCTCTAGCTGGGCTAATAATCAAATGTAACAGACAGATTAACAGATGTTAATGACTGAAGTCTGTTACATGAGTGTACACTCAAGGGTCCACAGAACGTGACCCAAAAGACGTTGGGCAGTTGAGGCGATGTGTGATTCTGGACAAAGAAGGTAGTGGGGAGGTCTGGGAATTCGAAGGGGAAATAGGGCGTTCACAGGTAACCTCCAACAAATTCCTGCGAGGCAGCCCATAAACAACGGACAGAAGGGAGAAGCCAGCGAGATTTTGAGATTTTTGTGGTGGATCCTTCCTGTCATACTTAATTCACATGAGGTGAAGGTGAAAATTGTGTAGTGAATATGCAGGTTTTTCTTCTCTATTTCTTCACCCAGGAAAGGAGAGGGTCACAGGTTCTGAGTCTTGTTTCTTAACCAGATTAAAATCCTAGCTTGAAGGGCACATCTGGGGGTGGCAAGACTTGGTCCCCTTCAGGTCTGTTTCATCTTTTTATTCAGTGCATATTACTTCGCTGGGTGGGGGAGGCATGCTCACCCAAAGATGAAGAACATAATCTTTGTCCCAAAGGAACGCACAGTCTAGTATAGAAAAGAGATACTGAGAGGCAGGTTGGACTTCTGGTTGGGAGTATGAGTCAAGGACAAGGACTCTAGAGCTGGAGACCAGATCCTAGTTCCACTACTTATCTAGCTCAGTGACCCTGGTCAGGTCATCACTTCTGTTTTCTCACAAGAGAGAAAATTATCTGTGAAATAGCAGTGCCTTTCTCATGAGGTTGTTGCAGACATTTAAATGAGCCTCGTTCTATATTTTTACCTTTGTATCTATAAAGAGCTTAGGACAGGGCAAATCATGAGTAATATTGCAATTATCATCACTATTCAAGGGGCACTGGTGTGGGCAAGAAGCTAAGGAATCAGCCAGCCTCCACTCTGAAATACTGGTGTTAAGGTCATGTTTAAAAATCCTGGTGTTCCCAAGACTCAGAGCAGGAGAACAGAAGGGGATCAAGCCTCTTAAGCCTGGGGCCGCTTGATTTCCCTTTCCTCATCTTGTTCCTTTCTTTTCCTCTGGTCTGTGTTCTTCAGCTTTCATGTCTTTACTTCTCTCCAGGAACTCACCGCAGGTTTCTCAGTCTTACCTGAATCATCAGCATCACCAAACAATAGCTCCTCTCACAGGTCATAGGTCAACCTGCAGGAGGGAGTGACCACTACCTGCCCTTTCAGCAGCGAGATGGGCATTCATCTTCCATGAGCACTGTATAGGCTTTGGGCAAGTGAAAGAACATTTCTGGTGAACTGCTTAAAACCTGCACATTCTAAGCACACTCCTCCAGTGGAAGATGGCGAGTGGCTTTCTCCTGGCCTACCCAGATCAAAACTCGAGGAGTGGTTTGATCTGTCTGATGTTTCCCCCTCCCTTTGGTCTTAAATCTAATTTCACATCTTCCACAAAACTTTCAAGGGTGAGCGCATTTGGCTCTCACCCTTCTCCTAGCATGCGTCATTTTTGGCAAGAATAAACAAACACGGACTGGAAACAACCAGAATCTCCCATCTGTGTGGAACTGTTTGGAGAAGTTATGATAACATCATGGAATATATGCAGTGGTTAGAAAGAATGAGGCAGCCCTTTATGTACGCATATGAACGCTCTCGGAGATAAGTGAAAAGATAAGATGCAAGAGGAGTATACATAACTTTGCTACATGTTAAGGGGAAAATGCATACATTTTCTTGACTCTAAGACACCATCAATTGTGAACGCATTATTGTTATTCATCATGAAGACAGGAAAATTGTTGCCCATCAAAATTATGGCCTTGTAAGTTAAAATACGTGTTTTTCAAAGATGAAAAGATGTGTTTTAGAATTGGTAAAATATGGCATGTTGACATTTGCTTTTACTTGCATGGTGTATCTATAGTTATTATCACATCTTTTGGGACCACGGGGCACTGCAGCTGCCCTGCTCAGGGGGCTCTGCACTGTGTGTGGGCTGAGGTGACCACAAACTTTGGACAGACCTCTGGGAGCCACCGGACGCGGCCAAGAATGATGTGTTCATGTGCTGGTGTCTTTATCTGGTGTGCGGATTTATACTGGTCTCCTGATCTGGTATACACGCTCTGCACTGCTTGCTTTCTGGTTTGGGACTAAACCAATGTGAAACAATGCAGAACCGAAGCTAAGTGTGATCCCCACCCCTCCTGGGAACCAAGAAGAGATGATGTGGTTGGCAGGCCAGAGTCTGACACTCTGTGGGTGACAAGATGCCACTGCAGGAGTGTTAAACCGGGTGAGATCACTGGCTACAGGGGCGGAGGGAGGTGGCAGAGTGGGCATTGAGGGTTCCTGGTTGTCAGGGAGACGTGAGCAGGTACTCTCCTTGGTATTTCCCCCAGCACCAAGCACAGCAGACCGGCAGACCTGGCACGGGATGCCCTCAGTGCATTTTATGAAGGAAGGTCATTGAGGAGAGTTCTGGGCTGAAAACTGCGACTAGACTTTGAAAGAAATGGAAACTGCTATTCAACTCGTGGGCAACTCTCCCCATTTAGATTGTTTATTAAGGATGTGGGTTCTCAAGAAATGACCGTACAGCTCCGAAGAAATTCTGTAAGATCATGCGGCCTGATTCAAATGGAGGGAAAGCAAGCTCGGAACCAGACACCTTGACTACATCATGCCCCCCCTTCCCAACGCTGTGAGGTCAGAGGAACCTCATCGTGCCTCCCGGTGCTCTTAGTTCGGTCCCTTTCTGAAGGTAGTCTCTTTCTATGGGGCCTGTGCTCCTTGATCGACAGCTCAGAAGTGGAGTTCTATTGTTTCTCCACATCAACCAGCCTTAAAAAATGCTGGCGTGAATAGGAATTCCCTGGGATTATTTACATGTGAATGATTACTATCAGCTGTCCCTCTTTGGGAGCTTTCACTCCAAGTATTCAACATACCAACCTATTTAAAAAAAACACGGCAAAATCGTGGTGTTTCTACTAGACCTTAGCCAACCACAAACTCATAACCTTAATGCAGAGGCAACTTGAAGCTAGTGTTACTTTAACAGCCAGCTACCAGGCTGAAAAAATTCCTTAGAAGTATTTTGACATTCCCACCAGCTCAAAGGCGCTGGGCAAAGCAGCAGGCCTCAGGGCCTTGTGTTTCCACCAACTCTGCTGCGCTGAGACATCCAGAGAGCCCTCACCATTTCACAAAGCTGAATGACAGGGGCGGTTAAGGGTGCTTTGCTTTCTCACAAAGCCCTTTCCACATGTGACTACATGCGTTTCTTGTGGACAACATGAGGCTGGGCTTGTTTTTGGGTCCACTCTGATATGTCTTTTAAATGGTATATTTAAATTATTGATGCTTCAAGTGATCTATTGATAGAGTTGGGTTGATAGAAAATAGTAGCAATTATGATAGCTATTTTTTTGTCCTTGTTCTTGTCTTTCACTTTTTTTTTTTCCAGCCTCCTCAGGCTTGAAGTATTTTGGATGATTCCATTTTTCCCCCTCCTCTTAAATATTTTTCTAAAAGATAGAACTGAAATTCTATTTTTATTGAGAGGAAGAAACATCAATGAGGAGAGAGATTCATTGATCAGCTGCCTCATGCACACCCCGCATGCCCAGTCCTGGGAATTGAGCCACAACCCAGGCATGTGCTTTGGACAGGAATCAAACCCAGGAACCCTTCAGTCCTCCAGATGAATCAGCTAGCACTCAATCATATACTTTTTAAACCTGTAACATTTTTTGTGGCTATCCTTGAGTTAGCAACATAGATTTACAATTAATGTAATCACATAACCACATAGGTGGTATAGATACCTTATAACACAGGATTCCCACTTCCTCTACCCTCCTTTGTAATAGAGTTGTCGTTCATTTTAACTATAAGCTATAATCCTGGAATAAGTTACTTTTTTAAACAAACTCTTAAACCTGTTTGATCAACTAATAGGAGTAATCAAGTTTTTTTTCCTTCATTTATTCTAATATTCTTCCTTTCTTCATATAGATCCATGTTTTAGAACATATGATTTTCCTTTTTCTCTAAAGAACTTTTAAACATTTCTTGCAGATCTAATACCTCAATTTTTATCTGAGAACATTCTTTTTTTACTTTTGATGGATTATTTCAGAGTACAGAACTCCTGACTTTTTTCTTCTCTTAACATTTTAAATTATCCACTCCTTGCTTGCTGGTTTCTGAGACATTGGATGTACTTCTTTATCCTTACTCTAAAAGGTATTTTTTTTCTGGCTTTTCTTCAGTATTTTATCTGTGTGTTTGATTTTCTGCAGTTTGGATATAATATGCTTACATTAATATTTTTTGTATTTATCAAGTTTGGTGCTCAACTATTACTCCGGTGCCTCTTCCTCCTCCTTCCCGTGTTCTTATCGTGCCTGCTCAACATGTTTTGCTGTTGTCCCACAGTGCCTGGCAGCCCTTTTCATCTCTTTAGGTTTCAGTTTGGGAAGCTCCTGTTGACATTGATTCAAACTCACCGATTCTTTCCTTTGCTATGACCAGTCTAATAAGACTCGCAAAGGCATTTTTTTTTTCTTCATTTCTGTTAGGGCGTTTTTGATTTCTGTAATTCCCTTTGATTTTTTTGAGTTTCCATCTCTCTGCATTTACTACCTACCTGGTTCTTGCACGTGTCTTTTTTTTTTTTTTAACCAGAGTCCCTAGCATATTAATCAGTGGTTTCAAATTCCGTCTGATAATTTTGAGGTCTGCCATCACTGTTTTTGTTCTGTCTCTTCAAAGTGCATTGTCTTTTAGTTTGCCTTGTGATTTTTTGTTGCAAGGGGGACACAGTGTACTAGGTGAAAAGGGTTGAGATGCGTTAGTGGGAGGCTTTATGTTTGGCTGTGTTCTCTGCTTACTGAAGCTTAAGTGTCAGAGGCTCAAGTTTCCTCTGCTGTCCTTGTTTCTGTGTCCTTCGTCTTTGTTTTCCCAGAGAATTAACAAATGTGACCTGAGATGCATGTTCTTTCAATTGTATTACCTTGTTGCTCTACAGAAGCCTGCTGATGTAGTGCTGAGGGGAAGGGAGAAGCCAGGTAGGGGGCGATGCTCTATAGCCTATGACTAGGTCTGTCTTGTAGTGAGCCTGTGACCCTGAGCTGTGACCTTTAACAAGTTGTTGTTTTTTCCCTTGTTCCAGGTCAGGCTCTGGGGAAAATTTCCACAGAGGATAAAAGATACTGGGCATATTTTTTAATGGCTACTTCCCCTCTCCTGCTAAAACTATGAGATTTTCTTCTCTCCCAAGACTGGCGCCCCCTAGAGGTTTTCTCTCAAACCTGCCCACTCCATGATTGGAATAGGTTTTTCTGGTCTTCTGCTTAGTGTAGGTTGATTCTCTCCATCTGCTTCTGTATGTCTTCAGTTTTGGGGGCAGCTGGTTTGCCCTATGACCTCAGTGCTTTGATCCAAGAAGAGCTGTTGATTTTCAGTTTGTTCAGCTTCTTCTTGACGTGAATGGGAGAGAGGATTTCCAAGCTCTTCCCAGACACTGGCAATCTCAAGCGCTTTTCTCTGGGTGGTACCATTTCTTTGTCCTTTGCTTGCTGCCCACAGTTTCTACAATGCCCATATGCATTTATTACTAGAGGCCCGATGCACAAAGTTCATGCAAGAGTAGGCCTTCCTTCCTCTGGCTGCCAACACCGACTTCCCTAGTTTCTTCCAGGTCTTCTGGTCTAATTAGCATATTATGCTTTTATTATTACGGATGACCAAAAAACGTGTTTCTAGACAATAATTATTAAATGAGTTTAACTGCTATTGACTTGGAGTAAAATAAAGGAAGATTTTCTGTCGTAGACGATGTAAACCACTGAGGAAGACTGGGGAGGGGGCGCTTAGTCGGTGGCAGCACCTCGGCCACTGTGCAAGTTTAAAGTCACCCAAGCGATATGCTCCTCTTCCTTGAGACACACTTGGTTCAGTGCAGCAGAATGGCTCTCGCTGCACTTCCTTCCCTCCTCCCCCCCCCCACACACGTGTTCTATGGCAGAAGCCCGCACTCAGGTACCAGGGTTTCAATGCTCTGGAACTCAAAAACAAGAAGCAACATTTGTTGAGCTAAGTTATCTGTTTATTAGGAAAGCACCACCGCCAAATTCTTGGAAATTACTGGAATTTTATTTGCCTCAGGCTTATGACTTGCAACCAAAGACATTGTGCAAAGAAAGCAAAGAGTAAGTACACTTTAGGGAGAAGGAGACGATACACATTGGTAACATAGGAGATCAGGGTGACAAAAAAAAGCCATCCAATGCACTATATAGACTGCAATATTCAATAGCATTTTCAACAGAACCTGTTTTTAAATCAAGAGCAAAAAAAAAAAAAAAAAAGAAGCAATGTTTACAGTAGACATAAATCTTATACAATTCAAAATGCAGTTTTATTTTTAGGTCAGAGAGCATAAAATGGGAAAATGTCTATGCAGGTGAAATCTAACTACTGTACATTAATCACCTATTAAAGTTGCTTATATGTACCACAGTGTAAAAAAAAATACCGAACAAATAGAAATCTCGAAAATTGCCTGATGAAAAATAAAATAACCAGTGACTTTGAATGACTTCTCCTGGTTATCAGTGCTACAAAAAGACAAAAATCTTCTCATCGGAGCAGGTGATAAAACCAGGCACAATCAAACCATTACCAAATTAGACCCACCCATAGAAATATACTATCCACCCACATATTTTCCATCAAAAGCTTTATTTTGTTTGTTTGAATCTTTGAGGCCCATTTGGTCACAATATGTTACAAATATTTGTGTGCGCGTTTTTTTACACCATGATAGCATATGTTTGTCTGGCACTATCCTAACACTAGTGTATAGGTGGTGGTGATGATATACAAACAGCCCAGTGCCCATACCACAAATGAACTCACTGGGTAGAAGTGAGAGAGGGGGAGGAAGGAATTCAGTTGGAACAAGGTCCGTATCCATCACTCGTCATCAGTCCCGCTTGCTTCTGACTGTTCCTGAAGTCAAAAAGAAGGTAAAATGGAATGAAGTTACATACAAGGATAAGAAGACACAGTCCCTCACAAGGCCACGGAGAAAAACAAATGACATGTCGGAAAGCTAACGCCCCACGCCCCTTTTTGTTCTATGGGAGGATGAGAACACACCCCGGAGGCCTCAAAGCTGAAAAACTAAAATGACACCCACCCTCTGTGCCAGTCTTTCACGCTCTCGCTTTGGCCTGAAAGGTTATTTTTAGTGCCATGTTTTAGAGAATTCATGGGAGGAAAAAGTACCACGCATTTGCTGTCTACTCTCTGGTATATCTACTGAAGGAAGCACAGTATTTTGAACATAAGGGAAAATGAATGTTCCAGAAAGAAAGCAGCCAGGGTGGGAGCCTAGGGTCCTCTGCAAAGTGCGTGAGGTGGAGGCCACTCCAGAAGAAGTCCCTGCCCACCCATGGAGTCAAGCTATTTGCACCTGAATTCAGCCTGTGCTATGTACTTATATCACCTGGAGCGAGACACACAACCTAAACAAGGATTGATGTAGCATCGATCTCACAATGCTAAGAGGAGCATTAACCCATTGCAAACCTTACCCATCTGTGGATGCAAGCAACGGACCTTCCTCACATACCATGCGTGTTTATAAAAAAAGATGTTTTCCCTAAGTGGCAGTCCTGACTAACTTTAAAATCATCTTACGTGAGAATTTTCAGGTAATTATATTGTAATTCGGGTGTTCTTGAATATTTTTATTTTTATAACTAATTGCAAATTGATTTTTTTACCTTAAATTTGAAATGTGGCGTGCGGGGATGGCTTCCATTTTGGATGTATGGTAATTAACTGGTTAAATAGAGTTCTAAATAGGCACATAGGAAGGTACTTATTTTCCAGCTCCATAAATGCTGCCTGGATTTTTAATTATTAGTAACACTTTTAGGTACTTAAAAATTCACTTCTTTTTTTTTTGTACAGTGCTTTAAAAAGCAACTCAAATCCAGCACTCTGACATCCTAACTTTTTTCTTATTCTTCCATCTGATCCTTATTCCACCTGTACATTGCTACTGTCTAAGCACGATGCTGAGGGTTAGGAGATAAAGCATTAACTAGCCCTGGAGAAAACTGTATCTGTAAGTAAGCACTGGGAAGATAAGAAAGGGGGGAAGGAAACTTGATTTAGTGTTTTTCATTTTTGAAGCCTATTAAAAAAGCAATAAACAAAGATCCAAATTCCTTGTTATATAAGCAGGCAGCTCTGTGCACATCCATCAGAAATGAAATCTCACCCAATCTTGACGTTTTCATTTCTAGGTAATAAAGAGAGGAGGTTGGAAAGGACAAGGAAGCGGAGAGGGCTGCGGTCCCAGCTCCACTTACGTTTTCATCCTGCTCTTCGTCGCTGTCGAAGTCGCTCACCACAGGTTTGGCTTTCCCTCGATTTGGCCTTTTCTTGCCTTTTCCCTTGTCCCGACCTTTCTCGTCCTTTTTATTGAGCTTGATTTTCACCTTCACAGACTTTGCTACAGTGGAAACAAAACAGACAGCAATGAGGAGTCACAGGGAGCTCATTTGTACAGGAAGCTGACAAACCAAAGGTGCAGGAGTGTCCCGATCGCTCGTGGTTTATACCTGGTTTCTGTCATCCTGTCTAGTTAACACCCCTTCCACTTGCAAACACGCCTCAGCTGGGACCACACACAGGTCCCTTACAAAGGCCACAGGAGGGACCGAGGCCAGCGGGTCCTCTCCCTGTCCCCTAAGGACTCCTTCTACTCTGTGGAAGGGGTGGTGTAGACATAGAACTTTGACATTAAAAAAGAAAATCCAACTACTGGAATTTCCTTTCAACAGCATAGATTCAAAATGCAAAGTAAAAACAAAACACTCAAGCAAATGAACATGAATGCTTCCTTCCCCCATCTCTCTACCTACTGTTCTTGTTCTGGTGATTATTTCCGGAAAAAAAGTACACATCCATACCTACACATATAGCCATCCCTGTGTCTGTACGCACACGCCCTTTATACCCGTATCCCAAAGGGGCTGTTGTATGCTCATATCCACACCATGTTTTCTTCCTCACAGCTGTGGGACACTTCCATGTACACCAACCTGAAAAATGTTCACCTTATGTGCACACTATGATTTTTTTTAACCAGTCCCCTAGGGATGGGTGCTAAAGTTCCCAGCTATTCTCCTCTAGAAACGAAGTGCCATAAAGCCCTTTGCTGGCAGAATTTGGGGGTGGTCTGATGCACATGTTCATATGGCAAGCTTCTAACAATGGCCAGGCTAACTTAGCCTGCAGGGATGTGGCCCTCATTTCCCCTCTCACAGGGCTATTTGGAAGAATAGAAACAAAAACACTTAGAGGTGTTCAAGGAGCTATAACATATACTTGGGGATACACACCTGTGTTTAAGAAAATCTGGAAGAGGGGCAGCTGTGGAGAAACCAAGATGGCAATGTAGGTGAACACTAAACTGCTTTCTCGCACAACAATTTCAAAACTATGGCTAAAAGACAGAACGGACATCATCCAGAACCACAGGAAAGCTGGCTGAGTGGAAATTCTACAACTAGAAGGAAAGAGAGGGGCTCACGGAAACTCAGAGGAGCTGCAAAAAGCTGAGGTACAGAGACATGTGCGTTGAGAGGATAGGCAGTGGAGCGCCTGGCTGGCTTCCTCTAGCAGGAGGGAGTCAGAAACTGCCGACTGCACTGAACTCCAGTTTCGGGCGAGACCTTGGGGACCCAGACTCATACGGGTCCCCAGAGCACACGAAAACTCAGGGGAGCCACAAAAGGCAGAGGTCTGGAGACGCATGAGCACGAGTGCATGCTGATAGAACTGCAGCAATTACCTGGAGACACTGACACCCAGGCTTCATAGGGCAGGGCTGACCGAGACTCTGCCCCATCCAACCTGAGCACAGAGGCTTTTGCAATTTTGCAAGTCTTGTCTCATAAAGCTGTCTCCAGCACAGAAGTTCTCCCTGTGTAGACACAACTGATCTTCACAGCTAATTGGCCTGGAGGTCAATTCCTCCCAGTGATACCAACAATAATCAAGACTTAACAAGAACAAGGCTGTACACACAGTCCACAAAGGGGTGCAACAAGAGAGTTTACCTCAGGTAACTGGGGCGGCAGAGCTACGGGGCCATATAGGACACCTAGCACACAAAGCTACTCTACCAATTAAGGGAAGCAGCAAAAATGCGGAGACAAACAGATCATAAATGATTGGCTATAGAGTTCAAAACCACGGTTATAAGGTTTTTCAAGAATTTCCTAGAAAAGGTCGATAAATTTAGCGAGACCTTTGAGGATATGAAAAAGGACCAACTAGAAATTAAACATACACTGGCAAATAAAAAATATTATACAGAGAGCTAATAGACTAGAGGAGCACAAGAATCAAGTCAAAGATTTGAAATGCAAAGAAGTAGAAATCTGGCCTGGGAGGGAAGCGGGGGGCATGGGGAGACATGTATAAAAAATTAAAAAAAAAAAAAGAAGTAGAAAAAACTCAACTGAAAAAGCTAAAAGAATAAAAAAATGTGAAGATAGTGTAAGGAGCCTCTGGGACAACTTCAAGTATACCAACGTCAGAATTATGGGGTGCCAGAAGAAGAGAGAGAGCAAGATACTGAAAACTTATTTGAAGAAATAATGACTGAAAACTTCCCCCACCTGGTGAAAGAAATAGACTCATAAATCCAGGAAGCACACAGAACCCCAAACAAAAGGAATCCAAAGAGGACCACATGAAGACACATCATAATTAAAATGTCAAGAGCAGTCAAAACTGGTTTGGCTCAATGGATAGAGCATCAGCCTGCGGACTGAAAGGTCCCAGGTTTGATTCCGGTCGAGGGCATGTACCTTGGTTGCAGGCACATCACCAGTAGGGGGCGTGCAGAAGGCGACTAATCCATGACTCTCTCTCATTGATGTTTCTAACTCTCTATTTCTCTCCCTTCCTCTCTGTGTGAAAAATCAATAAAATATATTTTTTAAAAAATGTCAAGAGCAAAAGACAAAGAATATTAAAAGCAGCAAGAGAAAAAGTTAATTACCTACAAGGGAGCAACCATACTACTGTCAGCTGATTTCTCAACAGAAACTACGCAGGCCAGCTGGGAGTGGCAAGAACCTACAATCAAGATTACTCTACCTACCAAGCTATCATTCAGAATTGAAGGTCAGATAAAGAGTTTTACAGATGAGAAAAAGCTAAAGGAGTTCATCAACTCCAAACCAGTATTATATGAAATGCTGAAAAGTACTCTTAAGAGGGAAGAGAAGAAAATAGTAAGGTAAGTATTTGTTCTTAAGTTTTTATCTTGTCTACAAGTGAATCTAAAAATCAACTGAATTAATCTGATGAACAGAATAAACTAGTGAATAAAATAGAATCAGGGGCATAGAAAGGGAGTGGACTGACAATTCTTGGGGGGGGGGAGCGGGTGAGAAGAAACTGGACAAAAATCATATACCTATGGATGAGGACAATGGGAGCGGAGAGGTAAAGGCAGGAGGCGAGGTGGGAACTGGGTGGAGGGGAGCTATAGAGGTGGGGGGACGGGGAAAGAGGAACTGAACAATAAAGATTTATTTAAAAAAAAAAATCTATTCCACGGCTTTTTTCTGGGACAAGTTTCCACAGAACTGGGCTTTTAGGACTTGATGATCAAGTCACTGAGAATGTCAAGCCAATTTTGCTAGCCAATTATTTAGTGGTCCTCTCAAGAAGAGTAAGACATGGAGGAGTAAGTACCCATACACTGAAAAATAACGCACTGAGGAAGGCACTAATAAAGGGAGGCGTAGTTCCTGCTCTTTAAATGGAAAGTATTAGCAATGTTAAATGTCCATACTACCCGAAGCAAGCAATCTACAGATTCGGTGCAATCCCTATCAAAATTCCAGTAATAAAACAAATAATCCTAAAATATTTATGGAAACACAAAAGACCATGAATAGCCAAAGAGCAGTACTAAGAAGGAAGGACAAAGTTGGAGGTACTACGTTCCCTAATTTCAAACTCTATGACAAAGTAATTGTAATCAAAACAATGGCCCAGAAATAAACCTTCCATATATGGTCAATTAATTTATGAAAAGAAAAAAGAATGTACAATGGGGAAAGGACAGTTCTTCAATAAATGGTGTTGGGGAAACTGGACAGCCACATACATAGGAATGAAACTAGATAAACCATAAAACTCCTAGAAGAAAACACAGGCAGTAAGTTCTTTGTCATCTATATTGGAGATGACCTCAAGATTTGACATTATTTTTGCATTCACAGCCTTGCCTTAAACAGGTGGGATTACATCAAGCTAAAACTCTTACTGCACAGCAAAGGAAGCCTCAACAAAATGAAAAGTTAAATATGTTGTCACATTTCATAGGCTGTCATTCATATAACTGATAAGGCTATGTAAAGAACTCATACAACTCAATAACAACAACAATCTGACATCACCATCACCAACAATCAGGGAAATATAAATCAAAACCACTGTGAGATTATCTCACACCTGTTAGAATGGCTGCCATCAAAAATTTCAAGAAATAAGTGCTGGTGAGAATGTCGGGACAGGAAAACAGAATGGGGGCTCCTCTCAATGTTAAAAATAGGGGTTCATATGATCTAGCAATTCCACTTTTGGGTACTTATCAGAAGAAAGCAAAACACTAACTTAAAGATATATGGACCCCATGTTCACTGCAACATCATTTATAACATCTATATTTTATTTCTATATCTTGACTCTGTCTATGTCTATATATTATATAGATATATACAGACATAGATCTACCTATCTATCTATACACACACATCTATATATATAGATCTATACCTATGTAACAGAACACTCAGCCATAAAAAAGAAATTTTATCATTTGTGACAGCATGGATGGACCTTGAGGGTATTACTCTAAGTGAAGTAAGTAAGAGAAAAGCAAATACCATTGATCTCACTTATATGTGAAATACATAACAAGTTCAGAGAGCAGATTTGGAGGTTTCAAGGTGGCGAAATAGGTCATAAGTGTCACGAGGCACAAAATACTAGTTATAAAATAAGTTATGGGGTTAAGGTGCAGCAGGAGGAGTACAGCTCACAATATTGTCCTGCATATTTGGAAGTTGCTAAGAGGAAGTCTCAAAAGTTCTCATCACAAGGAAAACCAATTTTTGAACTATGTATCATGACGCAAGTTAACTGGATTTATAGTGATCACTTCACAATCCATAAAAATATAGTCATTACATTGTATACCTGAAACTAATATAAATGTCCTAAGTCCATTACGCCTCAACAGAAAATTGAAAATTTAAGAGGCGGCGGCACAAGAAAAGTGTCAAAGCACAGGAGTCTCACCGAGGATCCCCCAGAAAGGCATGCAGGCTGCCCACACCAAACCTGTGACTGACAGATCTGTTTTATTAAGCCACAGAGTTCGTGGGAACTTGTAGTAACAGCAACAGCTAGTTAACACACCAAGCCTCAGAGAGACTGAGGAAGGAAAACATGCATGGGCTAGGCGGGCAGCTCTGTGAAAACATGAGAAATCTGGCTCTACAGAAGGAAATTCCTGGCTAAGATAATGTAGGTTTATTTGTGAGAACTATATAAAATGGAAAATGGTTAAATAAAAGGCAATTATCACTCGGAAGACTGATACTGGATATGGGAAAACAGATTGCCATCAAGGAAGTGAATTCCAGCTGTGTAGTAATATCAGTTTTTTTTGCAATGATTTATGGGTAAGAATGTTTAGGACAGCATTCTTTAGAGTAATATATTTTGATACATTCATTAATGAATGGTAATAGAAATTGCTGTTTTAAAAAAAACAACCCACACTGATTGCTATGGGAAAATGCCCCCAATAAATAGAAAAACCACGCTATAAAACAGTGTGCTCTACTTTTATGAACAAAATACTTAGGTGAAGGAAATTTCTCAAAAGGTTAAATGTAAACTGGGTGATAAAATTATACAAATTTTCCTTTCTTAAAAAATACTTTCCAAGTTGTCTGTACTAAAGTATGTAAGTAAGAACAAATCTAATAAAAATTTTTAAAGCATATCTGTACTGTTTGACATAGCAGATCATAAATTACTGGGATTTATTACTTTGAGAGGAAGTATGGGGTGAAAACATATTTAGGTAAGAAGAAACTTTAGACTTTTGAAGTCAGATTTAACTTTGGAAGATGAGGGTTATCAACCAGGGTGGGACTCTGTACGGCCTCCAGCGAGTACTTACCTTGGGTGCAGAATTTAAGAGGGCAACAAAACTGGGTTATCAGGCCAAATATTCTAATGCAATGGTCGGCAAACTCATTAATCAACAGAGCCAAATATCAACAGTACAATGATTGAAAGTTCTTTTGAGAGCCAAATTTTTTAAACAAAACTATATAGATAGGTACAACTGTTATTCACTTAATTAGGGTACTCCTTTAATCACACTGTACGTGCACGCCCACATGTGGCTTGCGAGCCATGGTTTGCCAACCACTGCTCTAACACAAGCTGCCAAAAGTATATGATGAGCAAAATATCAACATTTTAAATAAACACAAGATCAGTACCTGATCCCTGATGGATAAAATGGACATTTCAACCAATATTTTCTCAATCAGTGATTCTGTGTGGTCCTAGACCAAGCAGCACTCGTGCCCTGGGAACTCACTAGAAACACTGACCCTCAGACCCCAGTGCAGGCTACTGATGTGGGACTCGAGGTGGAGCCCAGCTATCAAAAGCACTGTGCTGCCAAAACCGGTTTGGCTTAGTGGATAGAGCGTCAGCCTGCAGACTGGGGGGTCCAAGGTTGGATTCCGGTCGGGAGCATATGCCTTGGTGTGGGCACATTCCTGGTGGGGGGTGTGCAGGAGACGGCTGATCGATGTTTCTCTCTCTCATGGATGTTTCTAACTCTATCCTTCTCCCTTTCTTTCTTTAAAAAAATCAACAAAAAAACAAAACCACTGTGCTAAGGAATAGATAGGAGGCACTGACCACAATGTTGACCCAAAATGTCTATTACCCTGGTCTGCACAACCTCCAGTGAGCATTTGCCATGTGCTGAGCTTTGGGTCACGCATTACCTCATTTTCCAGAAGAGAAAACTGAGCTTGGGCTGGGTTAAGTCGCTTGCTGCCTGAGGTAGCCTGGCAAGGACGTGGCAAAACAAAGCTGGCCTGAGGTCGGCCTGGCTCTCACATCTGATTTTTTAGCGCCTGTGCCAACACAGATGCAGATGGCAAAGGGCAAGGAAGTAGAGGAAACCGACGCCCAAGCTTACCTTCCGACTCCGACTCCTCTTCATCTTCCTCCTCCTCCTCTTCATTGCTTTCGTCCTCGCTCTCCTCCTCTTTGGCAATTTTCTGCCGTGCGCTCTTAAACACCGACTGCAAGACGATGGAGTCTTCGTAGATCTACAGGGTCAAAGCAGTGTGTGTTAGAAACGTCAAGCTGAGGGCCCGAGACTCTTCCTCTTGAAGCACACTGGCTTCGTTTTACAGGGGTTTTACGAGAAACGTCAAGGCCAGCTTTTATGCCTACCGGATAACCAAACAGGAAAAAGCCCACGTCTAACACAGACAGGCATGTCCTTATAGAAAAAAAGTCCACATGCAGTTGAATTTTAGTGTGTGTGTGTGTCTGTGTGTTTCTCTGTCTGTGTGTACAGGTGCGCACCTGGGAGAGAAGGGTGCACGTCTGTAACAAATCCTCTCATCTTTGACAATAAAAGTAGTTTAAAGAACTTTTATTTGAACCGGTCTATCAAATAGTGTGGCAAAGCAACCTTCTTTATAAAGCAATTCCCCTAACAAAATGGAAGCTATTCTTTATTCCCGAGCTTACCGGTACCAGCCAATACTATTCCAATCAATACTTTATTTTTAGCGTACCCACATACCTGAGCATAGCCCTGTAGTTGCTGAGAGAGATGAGGTTCTGAAATGTTCCTCTTTTTCCTCCAAAAAATTTAAAATAGAAGTACCATATATCTAGCAATCCCCGAAAGAATTGGAAGCAAGGACTTGGAGAGATATATTTGTACACCCATGTTCATTACAGCACCATTATTCACAATAGCCAAGCGGTACAAATAAAGCAAATGTCCACTAGGAATAGAGAAAATGAGGTCTATACACATAATGGGGTATTATTCAGCTTTAAAAAGAAAGAAAATCCTGCCACATGCTACAACACAGATGAACCCTAGGACATTACAGTAAGTAAAGTAATAAGCCAATTACAAATGGACAAATACTCAATGATTCCACTTTTGAGGTTATCTTAAAATAGTCAAAGTCAGACATATAAAATAGAACGGTGGTTTCTAGGGAGAGGGGAAGGTGGGGAGTTGTTTAATGGGGATAAGAGTTTCCATTTTTCAAGATGAGAGTGAGGAAGATCTGATGCATGACAATGAGAATATAATGAACTCTACTGACCTACACACTTAAAAATGGTTAAAATGATAAAATTAAGCCCAAAGTAAAAAAGGAAAAAATGACCGCTGCTCTCTAGGGGCTGTATTCTTTTACTGTAAAGATGAGCCGCACACCCGGCCACTGATGGTGAGCCCCCAATAATACAGTTCAACAGGACACAGGCCTGGGGGGTCCGCACTGGGATGAGGCCATGGGAGAACTAGCTGGAGAGACATCACAGATGAGCTAGATCTTAAAGGCAAGGAGGACTCCATTGCAGGTGAGAAAGGAGAATAGCGAGAAAGGTGAGGCAAGAAAAAAAAAAGAAAAAGACACACCTGGGGTTGAACCTCTGTAAACCTTCAGGTCATGATACTGGACTATGTTACACAGCATGTCATACCCTTGTGATGGTGGAAGGGGTAACACAGGCTCCCTGCAGTACTTCTTACAACTGCATGCACATCTGGGGAAGCAGGTGTTTAAGGGACTAGTCTGACTAGACCAGTGGTCAGAAAACTGCGGCTCTCGAGCCACATGCAGCTCTTTGGCCCCTTAAGTTGTGGCTCTTCCACAAAATACCACCAATTGGGCGAGTCTATTTTGAAGAAGTGGCGTTAGAAGTTTAAAAAATTTGGCTCTCAAAAAAAAAAAAAATTGCAATTGTTGTACTACTGTTGATACTTGACTCTGTTGACAAATGAGTTTGCCGACCACTGGACTAGACCGTAAGTTGTTTAGTTAGTTCCTCACTTCAAAGGAAATGAGGCTGAAGAGTTAGGGTAGGGCACAACTTCAGAAAACAGCCTATGGAGATTAAATTTATTCAAGAATTCAACAGTACCCAGGGAACCACAGCGCTTGGTGGGCAGTAGACCGACAGGATAAGAGGGTGGCCAGAGAAAGATCAACTCGGACACAGGGTGGGCTGGAAGGGAAGCCAGTCTCGGGCCACTGTAGGACTGGGACAGTTGAGTGTGGCAGCCAGGGACGCTCTGGGGCTGGAAAGGGATACGAGACTTGGCACAATGTTGCCACATATTATAAAGGACCCCAAAACCTATCCAGAGACTACAGATGGTCACTCACAAAAAGACTTCCTTGTTGACTCGTGTATTTACCCCGTGTGTCCTGGTTTTCATCTCAGCTGTCTTTGGAAAGTGTCTTGAACTCACAAAGTTTGCTTTCAAGACCTGTTTTGGTCCAAACAGTACTTCTGTTTACTACTACTAAACCTAGACGCGTACAGTCTGTTTGAGGCCCAGTCTGAGGAGTCCCGTGTTCTCCACGTTAGTGACTGGAACTCACATGAAGGTGAAGAAGCCAGATCACGAAAGGAGCCTAAGGATTCCAGTGGTGGCTGGCAGACACACTGGCCTCTTTTCTTGGTCTTTCTTCATGGGTATGAGGAGCATTAGGCCAGAAAAACACATAGGAAAATGGGAGCTCCCACAAAAGGTGAGTGGAATTAAAGTGAAAGTGTCCTTCCCCTAGTTACCATTCATAAATTCATTGTCCCTTCTATATTGTTAAGCTTGCTCACTGTGGATGGGAAAGTAAAGAGAATTGCAATTGGCCTGAAGAAAAGGAAATTTTGGCAGTGTGTTTGTGTGGGGAGGTGGGGGCCGCACATTTTGGGTTTCAAATCATAGTAATTCCAACTCCCGGTGCAAGGTTACAATCAGAAAAAAAGGAATCAAATACACAATCTATAGAAGCCGAGGCTGGACCTCCTGCTGCAAGCGTTGCATGGAGTGACCGACTTGAGTGCCTCCTCTAATGAGAAGCGAAGCCTCTGAGGGAAGGGCGAGCGGGAGCTGGTGTAGTTATGGTCCCGAAGAGCTGGCATGGAGCTGAAAAATGCCAAAGCCTCAATTTACTTATGCAGGTAGCATGGAATTCAGGCTTTTGCTTTTTCATTTTCCTTCAAGGGGAGTAGCAACGGTGCAGATGTAGAAAATGCAACGTTTTACTTAAAGGGACACAGGAAGTGCAAGGTTAGAGCGTTTTCAGGCGTTAGACAGACCTGGGAGCCCTCCAGGTTGAAGGTCTGCGCGTTGTGGCAGAGGAGCATGACATCCTTCTCCAGGTCGCCCAGGCTCCGGTACTTATGGTTACGAATCCTTTCCTGATGGGAATTTGGGATAAAATTGAGGAAAGGAGGAAGGAGAGAAAAATACAAGTTATTACTTGCTTCACAAAACCCAGTTTTCCCTTTGTCTTCTCAGCACTTAGCCCTGCCCCGGGTGCGGTCCTGAGAGCCCGCCCTCCCACGCACATGCCTTCTTATGAGGGGGAAGGAGGAGCACAGGGGTGGGGAATAGCAAGAGCAATGGGTCTGCAGAGTCTGAAACTTCAGTAAAATGCAATATAATAAAACAGAGCTCTCAGCAAGATGTGAAGGCACAGGGACATCCCAGCCTTTCTGGCAACAGGCCCCGGATGGGTGTCAGTGGCAATGGGACAAGAGGCCACCACCCACGTCCTATCATCATTTCAATGAATTTACTTCTTTATTTAAAAAAAAAAAAGTTTGTAAAGAAAAATTATCTACCTTTATTTTTTTGAAATCCACCGGCTTCCTAATTAATTCATAGTATTCTGGTAATTCTTTCCTTGAAGGTAACTGAATGAAGACTTCACTGAGCTGTCGCCCTGAACTGTAGGGTGGGGGGAAACAAACAGACACGTGACAGAGCATGCACTCCTGAGGAAAGGTTCTGTTATTTCATTTCAGAAAGTGTCAGAAAAGCACACTCGCATCCCATGCATATAGGCGTGGGCCTCCTTATGCCCAGGAAAACCCCCAACTATACCGGAGACGAATGCCTCGTCTTCGAACTTCAAAACACACTGAAGTACCATTAGGTCCCCACTTCTGCCACACACCCGACACGAGCAGTCAGGAGCAATTCTCTTTTCGTTTTGATAGGAAAACTTAAAATGCCCCTTTCAACCAACATTCGTTTTTTAAGTTAAGAATAATTAAGTTGATAAAACACGCGCGCACGCACACACACACACACACACACACACACACACACACACTTTATTTCCATATTCTTTTGTCTTCCAATTCATTTTATATTTAGAAAATGGGTTTGAATATACTCTGGAACAGCAAATGAAATGCTTCTGCATGTGTCTCTAGGAATGTGTACCTTTTCGGTCCTGTTCCTTTTAGAGTACTTTACACACCTTCTTGTTATTTGCCAGAGGGACCCCTTCATCTCGCCTAGCTGCACTTGTGTGTGTGTGGAGCAATTTGGGCAGAAAAGGACAACCATGTTAGCAAGTGTGGATGCCGATGCTGCCAGAATGAGTGCTGTGCCCCCTCCTCTCCTAAAAAAGCACGGTAGCTTTATTTGAAGGCAGATTAGCAACAAATGCTTAGCATTTTGTAATTTTGAGAAAAAGGCTATAAAGTGATATATAAGCTTTTTATGTCATTTAATATCAAACAAAGACATGGTTAAAAGAACAAAATACACGCAATTTAGATTCACAAGCCTAATATCTGACGTGGCTTATCTAGATCAGTAAC